>JAFIRS010004209.1:0-96059 GCA_018342105.1 Gonioctena quinquepunctata | reverse complement strand
TAATTCAATCAGAAATGGCTTTGATAATGATACTACAACATTAACTTCAACAAATTAAGAGTACTTATCTTCGGTTTTTCGCAAAAATTATTTCAGACCTTAACTCTTATCTAAGTGGTGTATTATGAATTTGAGGTTGGGTTTGTTTGACAGTTGATTTGTCAAAACAATCATTTGCAAGAAAGTATGATAACATATCAGTGAATCCACGACATCGGTTTCATAATAAAATATAATATGATGAATGAAAAAATGGAGTTATCGGTCTCATGCTGACTCACCCGTACTATGTTTCCGATTCTCCCAGCATTAAAACATGTTTAGGAGGTTGCCACATATTCCGATATGTTGTAAGAAATTAGTATTATGCGATTATTGCACATAGGAAATTATGTCTCTACTAAGGTCATATCTTCAGTTTTTCTCAATTATCTCAGAAACCTCCACTTTTAGGCACATGGAATGTTATGACTTTTGGGTTGAGTATCGATGAGCCGAACTGATGTCAAACGCTCATTTGTCCATTCACTTGTCCCAAGAAAATATGGAGGAACATCTGACCACATACCTTCGTAACTACGCCACTGGTTTACGAAAAATTAAAAAAAAACGTATTTCAGAATCCCTGTATCTCAGAGGGCATTTTAGGACATACGTTGATAGCAACTTTTCACTTCGAAATGAGGTGAGGAATCTGTAGTCGGAGTTTGTCGGTCTTTTTCTGACTCACCCTATATATATATATATATTTTTTTTTTGGTTGGAGGTTCTTAGGTGGTTTTTTTTTAATAATTGATTTTTAATTTTTTGTTCTGGTAATTAACAATGACATCTGAAAAGTAAAACATTTTGTGTTATGATTTAAAATGAAAATAGTAGTTGTTGACATGTGCAAGGGAGAAATGTTAAGTCTGAGGGGAAGGGTGTGGCAGAAAAACGATGTTTGTACGTACCTTGGCGATCATCATCACTCTTCCCCTCAGACTTAACATTTCTCCCTTGCACATGTCAACAACTACTATTTTCATTTTAATCATAACACAAAATGTTTTACTTTTCAGATGTCATTGTTAATTACCAGAACGAAAAATTAAAAATTATTTATAAAAAAAAAATTTTTTAAATCCCACAGAACTTCCAACAAAAAACTACTGAAGATGCCTCCGGCCAGGGGCGAAACGTCTAGCATGATATAAGATAGTTTTATTTTTACACAAGAATCCCAAACCTAAGAACTTCCAACCAAAAATAAATATACCAGGATTCAAGAAAACCCACACTTCCAAAAAATATATATATATATATATATATATATATATATATATATATATATATTTCTGAAGAAACAATGTACAGTTGGGCATTTCGGAACAAAAATCAGAAAACAAAAATAATGTTTCCAATTTGTTTTGAGTGATATCAAATGAAAGGTCATTCTGAAGCTGAATTTCATATAATAAAGAAAAATCAACAATATTAGTCCATAAATCAAAACTTGGGATAGAAATATCACATAGTGAATGGCTTGAATATATTCAATTCTTCATAAAACTGCATAGTTACATAATTTGCTCCAATACAAAGCACAAATTGTACGAGGCCTTCCTCGACATTGATCACTTTATTGGTGAAGAGGTATTCTTACATTTATAATTCAATTCTCCATCAAATATTGTTTCAACAAGGTTGTGTGCGTCGTTATCATTCTGTAGCTCCCCTTCAAAATACACCGCACAAAATGTTATTCCAAAACATAGACGCGACTACAGGCAGGCAGCTAATATCGTTCACATCATTAATTTTGGTAGAATTCAATTTGATGTTTTGGAAATTAACTACCGCTCCTCGCTTTCATAACCTCATTAATAACGATAACCATCAAAAACAATATCCACAGTTCTGTTAAAGTAATTCGGTACCCAGTCATTATTGTAAGATGATAAAAAACATTTTCCCCATGGGTGGAAGTTTATAGGGCCTCAGGTCTGTTATTAGGTAATTTTTCCGATGGAAGAGTAGATTTTAACTACTACCGACACCGAATCGTTTTTAAATTTTATTTGACACGCAACTGTTTTAGACATTATTTTCTTGTGCTAGGCGACACTGTCATCATTAAAGTGGACTGCAATTATGCCTATTTATATTTATATTTTCTTTGTCGGCTACTAGGTTTTATTGACCACGTGAAATCACTTCGGAAACACTTTTATAGTAGGAGCTGCGTTATTTCAGACTATTATGGTTATGAAATATTAAACGGCATCTCGCCAAGAACGCTAACGATTCAGATTGTTGCTTATAATGAGTAATTGGAATGTTATTTCCCTTCACTCTTACAGATTCTAATAAAACGCGAATTATTTTTGCATGCTTGTGTGATTCTGGTCTTTCGTTTTCGTTGTATTCTGAAACCTATTATCAGTTTTAAGTGTAAAAAAAACAAGGCCTGATCCGGGATATTGCCGAGGAGGGAAGAACAAAAAGGTACAATCATTGAGAAATGTTTTGTGTGTTGAAACATCGTGATTTATTACAATACGCGGCAAATTGTTCAGTAATATAATAAAAAAATCCCTTTTCAATGGAAATGCGACATTTATGGCTTCAACTGATCTAATACAACGTTATTTATTGTAACTTAAATATCTTCATTCACAGGTTTAGGATGTCTTCATTAACTGCATGTTATCTGTTGCATGGTAAAAAATACCAATTGTCACTGAACGGCATAAAACTTGTTCTTTTATTTCACCGCAGTATATGTGATATTCGTATCACAATATCTTCAGACGTAAACAATGACTTTGATTGTATACATCTACGATATTCGTTTACAAACTATACAATCCACTCCATTCTCGATCGCAATGTAGGTAATACCATTAGGAAAAAAATTTCCTATAGATACAGAATCGAAAATAATAATAATAATAGTAAAGCATTGTGGGACACAATATGAAAATGAATGAAAATAAAGAGGAAACTTCTGATATTTTCAACAAATTTTATTTAAATGTCGGTGAAAATCTTGCTAGGCAGGTAAAACTTCCAAAAAATCCTCCTTTGAATAGATTTTCCTCACGTCGTTCTATATTTTTTCAGCCAACAAATGAAAGAGAAGTTATAAATCTGATCAGCAAAGTACCAGGAATTGATGGAACCTAATCTGAAATATTGAAAAAAATTAAAAATGAAATCGTATCAATTTTCAAAAAGGATATTCAAGAAAGGTTGTAAAATGGGTTCTTTTTACAACCTTTCTTGAATATCCTTTCTGATGATGTTAAATATTATTATTTTGTGACCCTTTTTCTTATTTTTGGACGCCACTCAGTTGAACATAAAACTAGAAAAATAATCTACTACAACTGAGATTTTGTAGATTAAAACGTATACATAAATTATAGACAATTTAAATAATACTCTGTGGATGGGTTTATTTAGAAATCAAACTCTGGTGGCTTATAATATCCAATGTATTTCCAATTATCACAATAATGTGGTATCCCACCTAATAAAAATCACATATAGATATTCAAGAAAAAAAAATTGTTTCGTTATTTTCTCTACTGTACAATCCTTGGGTTACGTTTCTAAGTATAGTATCGATACAGGCGTTTCCTCGAATTTAAAATAAGGTTGATATGTGAACATCAACTTTATAAAAACAACGGTATCGGTACTATAATCATGTATACAATTTCACATTGCTGAGAAGGTTTCAATTAGTACAGTTATGTAATATAGACCGTAGAAAACATATGACAACAAAAATATGGGTATCTCCCAACTTTGAAATATTACACACTGTTGCATTATCAATTATGTTTATACCTTTGAAGAAAATCAACACAATGAAGTTGAATCAGATTTTTAGTGAATAAATCCATACACAATGTAAATAGATAATCTAATTTGAAAATCGACAACGCAATTTGTACCAACAACGTAATGTGTACAAGCACTGCAACTAAAAACGAGCCATGAATTAATTTGCCTGTAGGTACCACTATCAATTGACTGTTACCAGGAACCAAGAACTCTTCATTCAAAGAAGGGTATTTCAAATATATAGAGAAATTTACACTTTGAATCCATTAATTATCAAAGTTGACTTGTGTCATTCTCCATTAATAACTCGTGGTGTCCTAAATCTCGTGAGAAGTGTAATCGCATTCATATAGTTACCATAAAAAATACGATAAGGGGTTAAATCATAACCACTGGAAACTGTATTCAAATCTACACTTGTATTTTCTCAAAAGTACTACCAGAAGAGAAAAACTACAATGTTGGCCTCGCCATCACTTTCACTGCGAAAGGAAAGTTTTTTTCCGAAAATCTCCTTCACTTTAATTTTCTCCCTCGAGAACCGGAAATGCAAATTCCGTGGGTAATTTGAATTTACCTCTGAACTTTCTTTTCAATTTCGAATAACTTTTTCTAATCTATTGAGAAGGAAAAGGACAGAGTATATTTAATAACAAAACCCATAGTCGCGATCAGCTGTTTTGACGTCATGTGGTCATCCCAGTTAGTTACACGTACGACCAGTTTCCTAGAACTTATCGATAGGCAACCACTTATACTCGTCTCACTAATGCTGGTGACCAATAATCGTAACAAACGAATTGATATCTTGTCATCATACTTTTTAAATAAGTCTACCATATAATAAAGAGAATTACACCAGAGATATGATACAAAATACAGGGCCCTTTATATTTACCTTATACAAAAGTAGGTAGATGAAATATTATCATCTTGAGATATATTTTCTAAACTATGAGGATAATAAAAATTATATATTTATAT
Source organism: Gonioctena quinquepunctata (assembly GCA_018342105.1). Classification (NCBI taxonomy): domain Eukaryota; kingdom Metazoa; phylum Arthropoda; class Insecta; order Coleoptera; family Chrysomelidae; genus Gonioctena; species Gonioctena quinquepunctata. The sequence continues at coordinate 91,241 of JAFIRS010004209.1, read as the reverse complement.
GTGGGTCTATATTATTGGTAATTTATATACAACTTGTAACTTGTTTGAAAGTTGTAGACGATGTGGTAACTTGATTACTCTCGTTTCGGACATCCATCGTCTTAATGGATTTAGAAGGTTTTCACGACGTTTCGAATGCCTGTATCTGCAATCGTCTTCAGGTGAATACTGACAAGTTTAGGTGCTACTTACCAATTTATATGATCGCCGGTACAATGATGCGTGTAATCCCGCCATGTGCAGTGGTGCGTGTCATTTTGCCGGGTGTGGTGGTGCGTGAAGTTTCGCGCCTCTGAGCCGTCTACATCGAAGCCAATAATGCCTTTAGTCAACCAAGCGTTGAGATCAAGAACGTATGGAAACCACTGCTTGCTCTTTCACGCACCACCACACCGCGCGAAATTACACGCACCACTGCACATGGCGGGATTACACGCATCATTGCACCGGCAGTCATGTAAATCGGTAAGTAGCACCTAAACTTGTCAGTATTACCCTGAAGACGATTGCAGATACAAGCATTCGAAACGTCGTAAAAAATTTCCAAATCCATTAAGACGATGGACGTCCGAAACGAGAGTAATCAACTTGTAACTTATAGTCTAATCAACAAGTTCAAAAACGTGTTAAATAGATATAAAGCTCCTAAAAATATGAGCGATAGCTCATTCGATTCGGAATGACGTCTAGAAAAATATTTTTTAAGGGTTTATTAGCACGTAAAAAATTGCGATTGTTATTAACAAAATAAGAATAAAAAAAGAAGGTATTTCGTTTTTTGTTAATAATTTATAAAATAATGATATTTAAGGAATTATGAAAAAAGATCCTGAAAGAGGACGAAATTTCCAATAAAAAAGTCCCTCCCGGAACTCTATCTCTATTATTTATATAAATTTTTTAACGCTGAAAATAGGGCTCCGTGAGGTCGTTACGGCATAGGCGCACCATCTAAAAAGCCGTTATATCACCTAAAATAATTTTTTTATAGTATTAAATAATAATTCAAAAATTTGAATAAATTATGGTGTAATCTAGACACTTAAACGAAAAAAACCTCGGTAAAAAAAAATTTTCATGTCGATTTTTCAAAAAGTTGTTGTTTATTAACTATTTTTTTTCCAATCTCTGTTTTTATAAATTACGACATAAAAGTTTAAATAATTGGTCTATAAAATTTTCGCTTCGTGGAGCTCTTTTCATTCAGGTACCTAATAAAACAATGCAAAAAAAATTATTAAAGTTTATTATTTTCTTAATTATTGATTATAATTTTTTTAAATCAACAAAAAATGAAATTTCAAAAAAAAAAAAAAATTTTTTTTTTTTTTTTTTTTTTATAGGTATTAATTTAATTAGAAAAAAAATTGTTAGTCATTTTTAAGAAATTGTTCATAAACAGACTATTTTGAAATTAAAAAAAAAAAATTTCTTCAATAATTTTTTTTTGTTTATAATCGTTTTTTTTATATTTCAATTGTTTAAATAATTAGTTAAGAAATTATTTTATTCTTAAAAATCATCATTGACCTTTTTCAATGAATAACAGAGAAATATTTTTTTTTATAAATAATTTCATTCTTTATTACTTTAACAATTTGTTATAAACAAATAATATTAACCGTTATTTTTTTTTTTCGAAAACTTGTTGAAGTTGTTTTTGTTATTCTTTGGAGTTTTCGAAAAAAAATATAACGGTTAATATTATTTGTTTATAACAAATTGTTAAGTTAATAAACAATGAAATTATTTATAAAATCCAATGTTAATTAATACCTATATTAGATGCAAAAACAGCAATAATAAGATATTACTAAAAAAAAATTTTTAATTTTTTTGAAATTTAAATTTTTGTTAATTTAAAAAAATTATAATTAACAAAATAATAAACTTTAATAATTTTTTTTGCATTGCTTACCTATTGAGTACCTGAATGAAAAGAGCCCCACGAAGCGAAAATTTTATAGACCAATTATTTAAACTTTTATGTCGTAATTCATAAAAACAGAGATTGGAAAAAAAATTAGTTAATTAACAATGGTGTAACTTCTTGAAAAATCGACATGAAAATTTTTTTTACCGAGTTTTTTTTCGTTCAAGTGTCTAGATTACACCATAATTTATTCAAATTTTTGAATTGTTATTTAATACTATAAAAAAATAACTTCTTGAAAAATCAAGAAAATTTTTTTTATCGAGTTAGAGTTCCGGGAGGTGATATAACGGCTTTTTAGATGGTGCGCCTATGCCGTAACGATCTCGCGACCTATTTTCACGTTAAAAAAATTATAAATAATAGAGATAGAGTTCCGGGAGGGACTTTTCTATTGGAAATTTCCTCCTCTTTCAGGATCTTTTTTCATAATTCTTTAAATATCATTATTTTAGAAATTATTAACGAAAAACGAAATACCTTCTTTTTTTAATCTTATTTTGTTAATAACAATCGCAATTCTTTACGTGCTAGTAAACCCTTAAAAAACATTTTTCTAGACGTCATTCCGAATCGAATGAGCTATCGCTCATATTTTTAGGAGCTTTATATCTATTTAACACATGTTTGAACTTGTTGATTAGACTATTATACTGCTCCGCAGTGTAAACGTTAAAAGAGTATGGGATTAGTTAGATCTGTGGCAGGAGTATAATAATGTTATCTTCCTTCTGAACTTCTATAGATTTCTGTTTCATACTATGGTAGGTTATATCCCCAAAGAACCTGCCAAGAATGATTGATTTCCTGATATAGTACCGCCCGTTTCAAGACATTTCACTGTACGAGGCTTTCACTAATTGTGTACAAGAACACAACCGATCTCCCACCATTGCAATCATTATTAAGCAATCACCCAGTATAATCAGAACTACCATCGAAACGAATTCCGTACTAACAAAGACGGTACCCGATCGGAACGGAAAAAAAATCGCCATCGAAAGGAAGGAATTCCTCGCTAAAAGAGCTCCAATTCCCACGAACACTTGCCTCGTAGCAGCGCCAAAGATTAAGATAATAAGCTTACACTCTCATAAACAAAACAACAGATTGCAGCGGCACGGCGGTTATGGCCGCGCGCTCTGCAAAATCCGCTAATACCAGCGTCTTATGATTCGGGACGGACAGTCTTCAGAAGTTGGTGTCATGTCGCGACGCGACGTTTGAAATGAATTCGCCAAGAAACGCGAGTTCGTCATCAATCTTGAAACGCGGTGCTGGCACGGTAGGATGACGAGATGTTTGAGCAGAGAAAATAAGTGATTGAATCATAATGCAAATCGAATTTGTTTCTGTCAAACAAATTTGTTGTTTGCTTTCCATTTTTTGGGTTTTCTCTTCCTCTGGGAGAAAAAATGTGTCAGTCATCTGTTGCAAGAAGAATAAATGACTGAATTTGCACCGATACGTTTAAACGAAACGTTCAATCGCAGCGTCTATTCGCCTCACTTGCTTAAATCAAGGTACGTATTATTGCAAGGCCGTACCCAGAGAAAAAATTCGTGGGGGGTTTGGTTCTGAAGTAAATAATGCAATGTACGTTTTACCAAATTTTTTACACACACTTTATTTTTCCTTATTACAGATATATTTTACAGATTTGTATTATTGGTCCATCTCTTTCCATTAGTCCTTGCGAGTCGCAACAAGTCGAAGCGTCTAAGAATCGATTTGCTCCAGAGGCAAATTAAATCGCGCGCGTTGGGAGTGGAATCGATAAAAAAATGTCAAAAAAGAGAACCGTTCACGGTTTACGTTAGAAGATGAAAGGTTAATCACTGAAATGGAAAAACATTCCTGCTTGTATGATGCCAAGAACAAACATTACAAAGATAAATTAGTGCGAGACAACACTTGGGAAGCGATTGCAGATTGTGGGCAAAAGTGATTAAGTAGCTACAAAATATACTAAACTAGCGGACCCGACCGACGTTGTCCTGTCCAAATTTCTATGTTCCCTAAAATGTTTTTCCCGAAAACTCTCGTCCGCGTAGAATTTCTTTTTTTCTATGTTTTCCTTTATGTTGTTCCACCTAGATTATGCTTTTGACTCCTTCCGCTTCCTGTTGTCCCATTATCTCGTTTTTCCGTTATCCCGTTATCCCATTTTCCTGTTACCCCTTTTTGAAGTGAAAACTGTTTATGGCGCTGTAGGCATATTTTAGGTGACAGAAAAACTCGCTGGACTCGCGACACCGTAATGAGTGAGACGCAGCTATAGTGTGTGCATAGGTGCTTGAAGTGAAGACTGCTTTTAGCGCGGTACGCATATTATTAGCTATAGTGTGTGCATATAAAGTCCATTCAATATCAATTGCAGAAGCTGGAGCAAATGAAAACTCACTTCGCTAACACGAGCGTATATGCGAAGAAACGGAACGAAAAATAATCTGTACTACTCGTAAACATTTTCCGTCGGCAAACGGTAGATCAAAAGAGCCCATAGTCAACGTGGACTCGAGTGACGGCTGTCTGTTGTACAACCGATTCGTCTGGGCCAATGAAGTCGGACATCAATGCTGGCAGGTGTGTCTCTACGATGGGAGGTCATAAATCACGCGTTATATTTGTGTTTTAATAGCTCTGAAAGATTAAAAACCAGTAGCGTCTATTGTCTTGGTGTGTGCCGATCGAAATACGTTTTAGGATATAATAATAACCTACATCAAACAATGAAAGAAATTATTTTTCTTTCTTAATGTATTTGTATAAATAAAAGCTTGTCTTTAATTTTTTTTTCATTTTTCATTATTTATGAAGTATTTTCAAAATCTTAAAATATCTAAATAAAATTAGTTATCTCCGCCACTGCTGCTCACAGGATTTCGCCGCAAGACTTTTTTATGCTTCTGCAATTGATATTGGGAAAACTATATGCATGTACATATAGCAGACCGCGAACGCGTCTAGATAAATAAATTGAATGTGTGAATTGAGAATTTGATTTTACTATGTCCAATCAACGCAATATCAGCACAACGAGATATAAAAGTACAATTGATGCGGTATTCACGAGATATTTAAATAACTTCGAATCAAAATTGTTTATTTCCTATTTTAGTTACCATGAACCTATAGTTTATATTTGTTAGATTGTAATAATGTTAATGATAATGATGATGATACAAGGGTTGTCGAAATTGTTAACGATGATTCATAAAAGAATATTAAATGTATTTTAACGTTTCTAATGATTAATACAATACAATTCATAAATAAAATGCAATTCATAACCCAATAACCGTAGTATCCATCTAAAAAATGTCTAACGCGCCAAAATACGTTTTCACTTCTGTCGGCACTCCCGGAGTGCAACCCTGAATTTTTTTTCTTTATCTCGTTATCCCCTTATCCTGTCATACCGTTTTTTCGTTATCCCGTTATTCCCGTTATCCCATTATCCCGTTTTCCTGTTATCCCATTTTTTATTTATCCCGTTTTCCCCTTATCCTGTCATCCCGTTTTTTTCGTTATCCCGTTTTCCTGTTATCCCATTTTTTATTTATCCCGTTATTCCGTTTTCCCGTTATTCCCTTATCCTGTCATCCCGTTATCCAGTTATCCCGTTTTTCTGTTATCCCATTTTTCTTTATCCCGTTATTCCGTTTTCCCCTCATCATGTTATCCTGTCATCCCGTTATTCCGTTTTCCCGTGTTTTCGTTATCCCGTTATTCCCGTTATCCCGTTTTCCTGTTATCCCGTTTTTTCTATAAAATAAAATAAAAAATAGGGGTTGATCGTAGAAGGGTGAAAATTAAGAGTAATATAATTTTTTTATTCTAAGTCATGACAAAATAAAAATAAAAATCTCGCCAAAAAAATAGGGGTTGATCGTGGAAGGGTGAGAATTCAGGGTTGTATGTATTTTTGAATGCTGTATCATAAAAAAATAGAAACCAAATTTTTTTTCCAAAAAATAAAAAATAAATCAAGGGGTGGACCACCCTTAACATTTAGAGGGATGATTTGTGAATCTAAACCATCCAGGGCGCCACCCAAACGCATACAAAAAAATTCATTCAAATCGGTCCAGCCGTTTATGATACCGACTGCAGCGCCATCTGCTGGGCTGATTTGTGAATCTAACCCATCCAGGGCGCCACCCAAACGCATAAAAGAAAAATTCATTCAAATCGGTCCAGCCGTTCAGGAGGAGTTCAGTGACACGTACAGTAGAATTATATATATATAAAGATAAAGGTCAATATTCCATTAAAAATATTTCAATAATATTTTATTTTATTAAAAATCTGTGCAGCCCAATAAATCTAGACATACACTGTAAATTATCAAATATCAAACACAAATTGAAAATAGACAAAAATATGTACTTTTATACAAAACTATGAACAAAATTGTGGTCAATTTCACCATTTTGAAATAAACGCCATACTAAAATCGACATTTCAAAACGCGTAAAACGGACCGCACCAGTTTTGATAAGTCGATGCGTTTAGTCGTTTCTATTGGACGCTACCACTAAACGAAGTAGATGGACCGTTCCTTTAGAGCGTTTTTGCTATTTAAAATTAAAGAAAGAAAATTTCAAATTTGTCAGTAACGTACCGTTTGAAAATTATTTGTCGAATATATTTCAGACCAAAATTAATATTACTAATTATGAATACAAATATACTTCTTTTGATGACATGTCGGGAATCAGCTGTGTTCCCTTTCTCTAAGTTTTTGTCGAATAATTTCAATGTCAACGTGATCTATTTTTGGTACGAAATTCCTTAGTTCCACCTTTTTTTTTAACAAACTTTTATTTAACTTCACATTTGTATGTATGACTGTTTTGTTCAAATCTTGCAAGTGAATTTTGATACACTTCTAGTTGGTCGATTAACGTGAAATTTGTCAGGTTGAATATCTAGTTACATCACACATGCACTCTGAATATGGGGAAGATACTTTTCTTACAGGTTTTTGCCTCCTGAACACGAATCCGGAAGAAAAATGCGGCGGTCTCATACCGTTCCCGAGTTACAGCACTTTTTTAAAATGAAACTAACCTCATTTTCAAGCACCGTTTTCTCGCACAAAAATCACTCAAAATGCCTCCTTCTTTCAACCAGCATAAACAATACACCCTAAATCACTTATTTTCGGCACAACTTTGCACAAAATATCGTCGTTTTTATCGAAAAAATCCTCCTTCTTGCAAATGAACAATTTTCGTTCCTTTGACAGAAGTCATTCTAAATGTCTTCTGTCGAAAGAACGGATTCCTGATTCTTAAAAGACTTCACGTTTTCTCCGAGTAAGTTTTACCCCAAACACATTGAACCATTTATCCTTATTTTTGTTCCGGTTATGCCACTGTATTTTCCGTGTTGATTGAATGTTGACTTTAGGTATGAACATTTTGTTATTGAGTGAGCAATTATTACCGACTATTTCCCTCATTATTTTTGAACCAATCAAATGGCCGAAATTTCAAACAGAGAACCATTCAGATCAGTTTTATAGTGATAAAACGTCTTCTCGCTGTTTTATACTGATAAAACCACTAGTAGATTCGATAATGTTTTTCGATAAAACCACTAGTAGATTCGATATTGTATTTCGAAAACACCACACTATGCCCTGTCACCTGTCATTATATGTCAACGCATTCAATTCATATATTATATATAATTCAATTCCTGTAGGAAACAGGAAATGCAAAATGGATTAAAAGGGATTTTGAGCTCACTACATACAGTGATTGTATATTGGAATTCAAATATAAACATTTTTCAGAGTGTTAAATAAGCCAGGTAAGGCTGTGAATCATACAATTCCGATATTCTCATACAATCAATGGGTGTTGTGGAGTAGTGGGTAGGTATCCAGACTATCACGCGGGGCTAGAAATATTTCATGAAGAATTGTAAAACCACTAACAACTTCATAAAAGTTTCAAAATAGCACAAATCACACAAAATTCCATTAGTTTATGCATAAAGTCAACAGGAATTCAAAATGTCACTTATAACAAAGATGAGATGGCCTAGAAAATTTCAAACATTTTTAAGCGACTATTCCCTCATTATTTTTGAACCAATCAAATGGCCAAAATTTCAAACTAGAGAACCATTGATATCAGTTTTAAAGTGATACAACGTCTTCCCGCTGTTTTATACTAATAGAACCAGTAGTAGATTCGATATTGTTTTGCGATTGAACGACCCTGAGGTCCTGTCAGAATTATATGTCAACACATTCAATTCCTATATAGACAAAGATTTTCAACTCACTATTACAGTGATTTGATATTTTAATTTTAATATACCTTAGATTTTCAAATAAGGCAATGAATTCTTGAAATCCGTTAGTTTCATAATATCAACAACAATTCTCGTGGACTAGTGGTTAGCGCACAATAGACCATTATCAAAAGGCCAGTGGCCGAACCGCTAAGGCGTAAGACTTGCAAATCCAGATGCCCCGACGACCTGTTTTTTTTTCAAATTAAACTTTTTTTATTTTTCTGCATAACAACATCACACAACTCCAGCCTCAAAAACATTTTTTACTCATTTTAACACCCCATCTCAATTTATTACTATTAGCTAAGGAGCAGGTCACGAAAAAAGCGACCGGGGTTCGAATCCGACCACCTTCAAAAACTTTTTTTTATCTCGATTCCGTATTCAGGAGCTTTTTTTTGGTCGGTTTCAGATTCAAACATATTTGATAGTGAAAAATTTATATATATTTTAGGTTTTTGGGCAAGTTTGCGAGCAGGGAATGATCATTTTTGGAACGAGCATTGTTGTAATTTTAACCGTTGAAAATTCCAATATAACATGAATCCTGGTAATTTTATCCAGTTTCAAATGTGATTCAGGAAATAATGTCATCAAATATTATTCATGCTAGAGAATTTTATCGCAAAATTTTTGAAATTTTCCCTTAAGCATTTTGCCTCTAGGAAATTCAACTCGTGCAATTTGCGCCTTTATTATCAAAGATTAAACCACTCAAGCTTCGCTTTCGTGGTTTACTCAGATAATAAGACCGCAAATCGCACTCAGTAAAATTTCCAGGCAAAATGCATTCTCGAAAATTTCAAAAAAATTTGAGCGATAAAACCCCTAGCACATATGATATTACCCCCGAAAAAATACTTTTTTCACATGTAAAAAAAAAAGATTTTTTTCTGGTGAGTTTGTACCTATCAAAAGAGAAAAAGTAAAACTTCCTTTTTGCATCATCAGGAAAAAATAGTATGTATTTCCGAGCCAGTATCATTAGAAAACCATCAAAAGAGAGGACCGATGCTTCAATCCAATTCACTAATTATGTTCTCAAGCGGACAAAAAAAACGAATACGAGACTATCTCCCTCGCTTTGCATCCATCGAGAAATGTCATCCTTTTGTTTGGGTTCTTTCCTCCCGGCTCGGCTCTCTCGGAATATATACTCGTTCCCATCAGACGGTCGTAATCTTTTGTATCTGAAAAACGGGGTAATTCTCAAATTAGCCTTCTATATGTATACAAGATGTTTGTTTTGTCTTGAACGGCATTCCGGACGAACAATAAACACGTTTTTCGGTCCATTAACGATATCAAAAAGATGTATCGTGTCAGTTTCTCTGTCAGGTGGAGATATGCTAATCTTTTAACGCACTATCAATTTCCTAATTCAGTTCAGTGGTGGAGCCCAGTTTGGTGTACGAGGGTGTCGAGTATACAGATACATTAATTAAAACAATGAAATTGGTAATTGTGCATCAAATTTCGTACACGAGTTTGTGTATTAATATTGACCTTACGTACCTCACAATGTGTTCATAATTATTGAATTTGTTACAATTATCAATTAAAACTAATTGACAGCTTAGTTGACAGTTTAAAAAATTTCCAAAATAAAGTAGGCATGGCAGCCTATACGTGAAATATACGAGACAAGTTAATTAAAAATACATTGTATATCATTCTACGTGTTGGAAATTATACTGCTTATAATTGTGGTATTTCACACGTGGTGGTAGAAGAAAATTAGTTGTTTTTCCAAATTGTCAGTAATTTCCGACATAATATATTCGTCAAAGAAATTTTCTCATAAGATTCCACATCTGGTATCTGAACATAATTTTAGAATTGCAACAGAATAGGTGAGACAAAAGGTTGGTTTGAAAATGATTATAACAAAACTAAGATGATGACTAACGTAGTATTTAGCGAGACGATAAAGGAAGTACATTATGAAAGTTGAAAGTTTCGAAAATTAGAACCAGAAGCCTGTTGAGACGTCCTATCGCACGGCAACTTTTCAATATGCAGCGGAGATCGGGGTATTTTGCAACAGATTTCACTGAAAAATGTGACTTTAATAGATGCAATGAAAAACATTGTTAGAAATGATCAAAAACATAGGGTGCATCATGCCTAACATTATTTTGTACTTCCACATAGTAAACAAAACAATTTCATTTTTGTTTGCCCCACAACAAGGGCAACTTTCAAAAGCACGGGGGCAAGTTTCAACTGACTGTTCAGATTCCTCAGAATACTCAGAGATGCAATTCAAACACACGTAAAATCGATCATGATTCGCACATTTTGCACTCAGTGCACTATAGTCAGTCCTAAGATGTCTAAAAACCCTAGTGCTTGAACTGATTCGACCTGTTGCTTCAATATCTGTGGTAGATGGCGCCGTCCAAAAATGTTTGTTTATATCCTCGCTTAAAACTTGATTTTTGATATATGCAGCATCGTATATGAAATTATTTTCTATTTTGTCGGTGTCTATGCGTTTTTCCTTCTCGTTGATTTGAAATCTTGCCTATCTCATTTTTTTATTCGCAAGGAAGTGTTAAATTTTGAGCAGTGTAGTGTTTAAGGATACTTTTTGTAAAATGGGCCCTTTTTGCATTTTGTGTGGACAGTCTAAAGTCACAGATTCAAATATATTCAGTACCAAAGGCAAGTACAAATCTTGACGAATTAACCTAATAATGATCATTTCATAGTCCATCATATTGTGTGCATTGAATTTAAAATTTTCTAACGATTTCATTTCCAATTCTACGCCTGTCAAAATAACCATATTTTCTGGTGAAATGATTTCAAAATATTCTAGTTGTCCAAAATAATATGAATGTGGTTGCACATTGAAATAAACCCAAATAAGTTCTCACTATTATAAACATAAGCACATCAAACTCAAAGGGTACAAAATACAAAAACAACAACACGTTGCTTTCTTTGTGCAATATTCGAGGGCTTCTAATTCTAGCTATGTCATTGGTCACATTTGGCAGATGTCACTTTTCAACCAAGAGGAAAGCTAAAATTAGAACCCACGAATAATTCGCCCCAAAAAGAAAGCTGAGGATATAAATATACACTGTCTAGTCTGTTGTTACAGTTTACTAAATTAAAACTAAAAAGAAATTGGCCTCATCTGAAACGCTAGTAATCTCTATTATCAAGTAGGCCAAGTGTCGCCAAGTTGATCCCAAACTTTTACAGGTATAAGTGCAAGCACCAGGGTTTCTAGACATTTTAGTCAGTCCTCACGTTCATTGCCTTTGTTATACTTTTCAGCATAAACCAAGCAAAAACTATTGTCTTAACTGTTTTCTTTTTCTCAGCTTCTTTGATCAACGACTCTGTACATGAACTTTCAGAAACGAATATTTTTCGGACTTCAGCACTTTTTTATAGCACAGTTTTTATGTTTACAATTTATCAGATGTTTTTTTTCCTTTCCTCTCGGGTGAATCGGTCGAAATAGCAGCCTTTCTTCGTTTCTTCCCTCTATTGTGCTGAATGTTTTCGAAGATCTTGATCTTGGTGACCTTGATCTTGATGATTCTGGTACTCCCCCAACGTCAGCCTTTGGAGTACTTGGTATACAGTCGAGATTTCATTTGCTTCCTCAGAGCCATTTCCAACATTTTTATCTTGTATTATTTCTGGCACTACAACTGCATTGTTTCCATCATCTGTTGCCTCAGGTTCAGGCTGTGGTTCAGGTCTGTCTGTCACAAAAGCGGGTGCATAATCAGAATCTGAAAATATGATAGGATCAAAGGGTAAATCCCGGAGGCTGCAAAACCAGAAATGACGTTTTTGGGACTCACAGCGTTCAAAAATGTATGCTTGATGATTCCTGGTAGATCAAAAATCGTTAGGGTTCTTCCTGGGTTGTTCTTCAGCCATACACTGATACCCGTACTGCACCATTTTTTGATAGGACCGAACACTGTCAAGTCTAGCGGTTGCAATTTGTGGGAATACTGGGGCGGAAATGATAACCCCGCTGTCTTTATACAAGTTCATAACTTTGCAACTTAGATGGGACGAGTGATTGTCCAACAAAATTACAACTGGGGCTTCCTTAGTAGCTTTGGGATTTTTAATGAAATGTTGAATGAGAGTGAAGAATGTATTTCTTTGCATCCAACCTGACCCTGGTGGTCCATCCCGGATGGAAGGGCGGTATAGAGTTTCTTTACTGCGGTGTAGAGTTTATTTACTGCAAAAACAACTGTGATCATGTCACCCCGTTCTGCAGAGGTGATTGACCCAACTTGTTTTGCACCTTTTTGGGTCAGTATCTTTCTTGGGCGAAGTATAGTCCATGTTCCAGATTCGAGATACTTCGAACTGATAATGAAACTTCCCACAGTTTATCGAAAAACATTGTTACGTTTGTACGATTGAAGCTTGTAGCCCTAGTAAGGCCCGTAGCTTCTGGTTGGCGAATGGAAAGTTCAGTTTCGTTTGCGGCCTGTTTGTTATCGTCCCATGATTTAGGAACTTTTATTTCATGCAAAACTGCACATTGATATGCCAGTTTTCAGACACAATACTAGGGTAGCAGACCGCTTCATATCATTGTCAGAAGTTGTTCTTATTGCGGTTTTATTTCTCCTAATTTCTCATGATCTGTGAAAGACATTCGATTTACAATATACAAAACACCAGGGGTAAGTTGCAACATGTGTATGCTATAACTTACTGCAAATATGATTTTCTATTGAATAACTCAGAAAGGCACAGGCGACTTCGACTGCCACAGGAAATTTTTAATCACAAAATCGCAATACTCGTTCCGCTGCGAAACAAATGAATGGATAAGGGGATCGGGTTGCGCCCTCTATTATGGGAAGCTCAAACGAATTGGAATACGTATGTGAGTCTAGGAATCTATAGGTGTCGTTTTTGGTTTTGAAAAAGGGTGTGTTGCAACTCTCCCCCAAAACTTTTTCTGCAATATATGGTTGTAAGACAACTAATCGAATCTATTTTTGTGAATATTTTGACGTGATTTATTGAGAAGTCAGTCATCATTCAGTCAAATAACTAGCTCACAATTTCTTACAGATGTCCAATTTCCAACTATTGAGCCATAGTTAAACAACTAGCTTTCAGTTTCCAGTACTGATATTGAAGGAGTAACTTAACGTCTTCTTCATCAGTCCGTACTTCCACCTGTAAAACATGCCACTATACTATATGTGACTTGTCTTTATTTTAATTTTTTGAAGAAAAAACTAAATTCTAAAGAAAAACTATTTTGCCGATAATTCTCAATATTTTTCCTACCGAAAAATATATCGAAAGATTTGATAGCATAATGGAATTTCCCATACTTACTTATATTATCTCAACTCCTTGTGTAAAGAATAGTCACACTCTCTTTGTCCAAAAATGTTTCTACATATAATATTTACATATTATAAGGGCAGCTTTGTCACCAGGGTGTATGTAGAAAAATGGATTTTTCTACACACAACACCAATTTTTATAGAGTGTTTCTTTACTATAATGTAAGGCACTGATATTTTGTTTTACCACTAGTCCGTCGGACTTGGATTCATGCCCTCGGCTTAGTAGGCGAAGGTCTTGCTTTTGAATAACTTCTTTATATAAAGATTACTACTTTTTGTCTTTCGTCTCAAGGGACTTTTATTCAAGTGATAATATAACTTAATACTTGACTTTTGCCTCTCAATTAAAATAATCTGATTGAATTCAATTTCCCTTTCCTCAACTTCGGTTGAGAAAATAATACACAAAAATTAACTTCAATACATCTATTAACAAAAAAGGTAAAAACTATAGTACAGCTCGACGCTTGTCGAATAAAAAAATGGTCAATCATAAGATAAAATGTAAACAAAAAAAAATCAATCTCCTTTAGAGAATAAAGAACAACAACGAATAGTTTGAAAATATTACATGTCTTTTCTAAAATAAAAGGGAGCTCATATTTCCGATATATATAGTGATTTCCTATTATCGAAATATAGAACCAGTTCCTTCCCGTGGCTCTCATAGTTTATTGTTACCCGCGTAACTGACTTCCGTTTTTCCCAAATTAATGAAAATTGTGATCGTCTTCGGTTAGTCTCAAATTTAATAGACGAACTTCCAATATACCCTGTTATGTATACCCCTAATCTGGTATAAATTGTGCATGAGGTTCACCCCGTGAATCAATAGTTAAAAGCTATGCATCAAGTTTTCTACTTAATCCAGCGACTTACCCCTGTAATTCCCATGTTTCTCCTAGTCTCGAATATAATTCCCATTTCCCTCGTAGCCGTCTGTGGACACTCGAATCAGATTTCTAATTTAAACACACTCGTCTTCCGAACTGACGATTAAAATAAAGTTTCCGACATCTACCCGCGATAGTTCCTGCCGTGGAACCATTATATTTCTTCGATATAGTTTCTGGTAAAACCAAAAACTTGCCGATTCCGAAGGACTCACGCCCGCGGCGGAACCCGTACGATCCCCTCTAGGTTCGTGGAAAGACTCCCTTAGATATTTTTCCATTCTAAAAAAGAAACGAAGCGCCAAGTCGTAATCTGATTGGCTGAGTCCAACTTGTCGTTGCAGCGAATATATTTCGCGACCCGTGTATATTGCCAATTCGACAGGTTGCCGGCTGTGTTGAAACAATGAGGCTCTAAAAAATCGGCAGAAATAATTTTTTATATCCGCAGACCCATTTAGCATTTTAAAGTATGAGCTCCCTGTTTCATATTAATTCCATCCAAGAACTGGAATGATGAATTATGAATCAAAAATTGAAATAACTTACCCTGGGATCAATAAAAAAACCAAAAAATAACACCTACAGGATGTTACACACCTAAATTTCTGAAATGCAGTTTTCTTGGAATGCAAGATTATGCAACTTCACCACAAGTGATAATCAGTAGAAATGTGGCATTTGACGAATAAATCTCTTGTATTCTACGCCTTTGATCTGATTAAATGGGTTGAAAACATTGCTCGTATTCCCTGGTGCGTGGGTTGAGAAGACTCACGTTCTGAAACATCACACGGCCTTAAATTACATCAAGACATGTCATCATCTCAAAACACACTGTTATGTACGTACCCACTACCACTTCTTGTAAAACGAAACTTTTATTGTTATTTCTTGTTACGTGAGATTTCTGTTGTTTTTTCGGAGGTGCGTCTCTACCGTCGAGCTGAATATGCCTTGGCTATTGAGTTATTTTTTCGTCTTGACGTGAATGTGTCGGTGAGATTCAGTTTTGATATTCTTCTTCCACAAGAATCCGTTACTAAGGTGGTAGGATTTGGATGATATTTTAAAATTACCGTATTATCGAGGGTAATATCGAATGTGCTAGGGGTTTTATCGCTCAATTTTTTTTTAATTTTCGAGAAAGCATTTTGCCTTGAAATTTTACTGAGTGCGATTTGCGGTCTTATTATCTGATTAAACCACGAAAGAGAAGCTTGAGTGGTTTAATCTTTGATAATAAAGGCGCAAATTCCAAAAGTTGAATTTCCTAGAGGCAAAATGCTTGAGGGAAAATTAAAAAAAATGCGATAAAATCCTTTAGCACGAATGATATTTGATGAGAATATTTCCCGAATCACATTTGAAACTGAATAGAACTACCAGAAATCATTAATATTCGAATTTTCAAAATCGACGGAATCGCTTTAGAGATTCATTCATAATGATACTGAATTCATTCTTATAAACCCACCTCCTGCATGCTTATGTGGGTATTTGCGCTGTGATTTTTTTAAAATTTATTTTTGAAAATTAAAAAAGTTTTTGACGGTGGTCGGATTCGAACCCCGGTCGCTTTTTTCATAACCTGCTCCTTAGCTAACTAGGCCATCGCAGCTTTGAATATAATTTTAGATGCCAGTTGAATTTATGCATATAATAATTGAGTTTTGTGTATCCTATTTTCATAGAGTAAACCACTAAAGCCTCACTTACATAAAACAGAAAAAAATTAAAAAAGAATAAGAAGTAGAAAAAAGGAAAAAAAAATATTGAAGTGCATAGAAGACTAGAAGGAAGTAATACTTTCAACAAATATGAATCGCATATAAAGTACCATTTTTGCCCCCGATCCATTTATTTATTAGGAAGCGATTGCAGAAATTACGAGATGGTCAAATTGGCAGCACAAAAGACCACTAAACCGACTGCAATTTTGGAAAATATTTCATGATCTGAGGTGAATATTTAAACCCCAGAAAATATATTTTCACTGATAACAATTTAGAAATTTTACAGTGGTATAGATATGTTAACGATTGTTTTCAAATGATTAATACATAGATATAAAAATTAATTCGAGAAAACAAACACGAAGTGTTAAATATAAAATGATTTCAAGATGAAAATCTTTATTGCATTTGCTCTTTCAGTTGGAGGAAAATCCGGAAAACCCACAACACCATCAGAATTCAGATCATTAACTTTCTCATAGAAAAGAACACATGCTCCCTGGGAGATGAGATAATCAATCTTAGAAAATACACAGGAGTCATCGAAGAGGTGCCAATTTTAATGTCCCCAACTTGACGGTACTTCTATACAGAGTGCCTTTAAGGTTTAAATTTTCGAAAACTCTGGAATATATCTTTTTTCAAAAAGAAGAGCCCAAATACCTATATTGATGGCTTCAACTTCAAAACTAATGGAACTTCTATAGAAATTTTCACCGCCCCCCTTCCACGCCTGAAAATATTCGTATTTTATTTGTCACAAAAATGTCAAATACTAATGTTTTTGGCCCTATCTTCGAAACTTTCAACCCCCATTCTACCTCCTTTATGGTTTAATTTTCAAAAAAAAATTTTTTTCAATTGGAGAGGAGAGGCCATAACTCTTACTTCAGAACTGACGGAACCCCTATACAAACTTTCATCACCCATTCCACCCCTTCGGGAGTTGAATTTCTAAAAACACTGAAACACGCATTTCTTTGTTTGTAACGAAGAACCCAAATACCAATTTTGAAGATCGTTAATTGAGAACTAACTGTACCTCCATACAAAGTTTCGAACACCATTTTACCCCCTTGATTGTATGAGAATATGGAAGTTATATGATTCACAGCCTTACTTGGCTCATTTGACAGTCTGAAAAATATATTTATTTGAATTCCAATATCAAATCATCGTATGTAGTGAGCTCAAAATCCCTTATTTAATCCATTTTGCCTTTCCTGTTACCTTACAGGAATTGGATTATACATAATATATGAATTGAATGCGTTGACATATAATGACAGGTGACAGAGCAAAGTGTGGTGTCATCGAAAAATAATATCGAATCTACTAGCGGTTTTATCGAAAAACAATATCGAATCTACTAGTGGTTTTATTAGTATAAAACAGCGGGAAGACGTTTTATCACTATAAAACTGATTTGATTGGTTCTCTGTTTGAAATTTCGACCATTTGATTGGCTCAAGAATAATGAGGGAAATAGTCGAAGTAATAAATAGTGCTCCAGTAGAAAATATTTTTCAACTTTATTTGTTGACATTAGTCAAGCATTCGATAATATCTGGAATTTGGAACAAATTTCTCTTTCATTATATTAGAATCTATGGAAATGAAGTTATTGCGAATTCAGAGCAAAAATTAACCAATAAAAGTCACTTACCTTCCCTATCACTTCAGGGGTACCGCAAGGTAATGTACTTGGTCCACTACTGGATATCGTGTATACTTCTGATCTGCTCATGACACCAAATAAGATTACTGGGACGTTTGCTGATGTTAAGCTATTAACACTTTGACAGTCAAACAGAAAAGGCGAATCAAATCGACTTACATCCACACTTCGTGAAGTTTCTCACTAACCAGCGAGTATAAACAATATATATATATATATATATATATATATATATATATATATATATATATATATATATATATATATATATATATATATATATATATATATATATCACTGAACTTAAGTGAGTTAATATTTCCATGCATCTCACGGCTTTTCACATGGTTTATCCATTGGATACCGTTTCTGTTTTTTTTTTATTTCCCTGGAAAAATGTATATCCCTACGCGTTTATTCTGTATTCTGTATATTTTCGTGTATATTGTCTATATATCTCAATTATTTATATATGTTGTACTACTATTCCTATATACAACTTCGAGATTTATAGGATTCATGTTTATTTACTTATTTTTAAAAACCAAAATTAAAAAAATTGGAAAAAAAATATTATTATATAATAATATATATATATATATATATATATATATATATATATATATATATATATATATATATATATATATATATATATATATATATATATTTATATATATATATATATATACATATGTATATATATATATATATATATATATATATTCCTTAAATGATCACAGATAACACCGTGACAATAAATTGCAATGGAAACGACAAATTTCCAAGAAGAACAAATCGATATTGAAATGAAAGAATTGGCCTATAATGACTGTCAGGTCTCTCAATATAGTTAAAAAAATTGAAAAAACACGATGTTGTAGCAATATGGACAAAAAAGTTAAAAATTGATTAGAATGAAGTCATTGACAAAAAAAATTACATGTTATGAGTCGTTATGAAAAGTAAGTAGAGAGCTCCCCAAGCTTTTTACATTAAATGTTTTGGTCAATTATTTTACTTAAATTATTATTAACTTTTTAGTTCATATTGCTACAAAAGCGTCTTCTTTAAATTTTTAAACTATAATTTAAATTTCTACTTTTCAGTCCATATTGCTACAACAGCGTGTTTTTAACTACGGGAGAAAAATTCTTCAATTGATTGATCCACATGGGATTGAAGTTTTTCTTAATTTTGATGAAAGTGCTGATACCAGTGAACTCACCAAATCTTTGTAATGTAAATTATTCATTTTTTCATTATGATGATGATCTTGTTGAGAAAACCAGGTCATAGCTATGGAATTATTGTATTGTCATCGGTTCTTAATGCGTGTGCGAAATTTGAAATGACGTCTGGAAGTGGATGAAAATTAATTTCAAAGGTTCCGTTACATACAAATATACAGGTCAAGCTAATAAAATCGTATTAGAAATTTATAACTTAGTCGTCAGACCCCTTGGGACCATGGCGTAGGACTATGTAGTTGTGCCAGCCAATTGAACATAGCTATCAACCAAAGGTGCCAAAAAAAATTACTACGGAAAATAGTAAATGATTTCTTGTTCAACTGAAATCATAGAATTTATACAAACTCACAAATTCCACTCGTGCAAAATGTCATCTCTAAAAAATTACCATTAGGTGTTATGTAATATTCAATTTGAGAGAAAGAAGAGAAATACCTACTGATGAAATATCTGGGTCTAATTGACACGAACAAAATAACCTCTTATGAAAGGAGCATATAGAATAAACAAAAATTATTATATTATTTAAAAACCTCAATGGCAATCTACAGCGATTGTCTGTGTGTGTGTGCACATTTTGTAGAAAAACTTCCCGAATGAAAGTAGTGGAGCTCAGGAAGCTCTATCAAACGACATATAGTTTGCAAAATATTGATATGAATTTTTTTTTCAATTTTTTCAACAGCCGCCATTTTGCAACTACGCGACTGATTCGGCCCATCTTTCAACTCAGCCTCGATATTTATAAAAGGTGTTATTGTGTCAAATTTCGGCTCATTCGGTTAAAAAATGTGGAAACTACAATTCTGTATTTTTGAGTTCTGGGCACCATGGTCAGCAAAGATATATCAAAAGTCGTGAAAAGGCAACGTCTGCAATTTCTATGAAATCTACTTGAAATTGTATGAAATACATGTTTTCTTTTTTAACAATGTTTTTCGCTGCAGGTTTACTTATCTCAATTATTTTTCCAATTGTTATTATCATTATTAAATAATATTACATTTATATCCGCGATAAAAAATATCTCTATCAAAAAAGTGTATTCTCTGTGTTCTCCTTTTATTCGATTTTATTCTGTATTTTCCTGTCTGGAGTTTTTAATATTGATTTATATTTGATATAGGTATGTCTTGAAATATTGACAACCAATTCATTCGAAATGCGTGCTACTAAACGCTACACCTAATGATACAACGATAATCGGGGACAGGTGCTCAGAGCCTGACAATATAGTTAAATGAGTGAAAAATTTTCGAAATCCTCGGGCATCGATATTAATCTGAAAACAGGTGAAACAACTATAAAACATTAATTAGCTTTTTCGTTTATATCCATAAAAAGATTCTTTATGACCAACGTTGTGAAAAAAATAATTGATAATTATTAATTACGGTCATCAAGGAAATAATATCACATCTACCGAAATGTTGAGTTCCTAATGACTAGAAATGAGTTATGGAACGGGTTGGTCTCGCAGGCAGGGACGTACTGTTTCACCCAAAGGGACCAGGATTTTTTTATTGAAAATATAAGGAACACGAACACCTTGAACAGTAGAAGGCCCAGGTAAACGTGGAGAACAGAATATGAAACGAAGGAAATACAACAACGAATGAATCTTTTTTTTTTAATTTTTTGTTTTAAAGGTGATTTGATTCAAGAAAATATATTCAGCCGTTTGAAGATCATCAGCTCTGTTCTAGTTGATGATGTTGATGTGTGCAACTTCAATAGGTCTAATCGATTCGAAATTTGGTATTCTCTGTTTTCAATGATATTGCATGAACATGGTAACCTTGACCTGATGCTGCAGCATCACCTGGAATCTGGCAGAGGTTTTTTATGTGTCGGGAGTTTTTTAAATTTTCTAAAATTTTATTATATATTTATATTGGCTTGCTGTTTATTGTAATGATAACTAATACTTAATTCTGAACAAACCTTCCTTTTGTTTTATTGTATTGTATTTATTTTTGCGAATATTGATTTATATCATTGACTCTAGGGCTTCAGATTTCATTTCTTCATAATAAGTGACATTCCTTCAATTTCCGTTCGAAAAATTTCCGGGATACCCATCTCAGAATATCAGATGTGTCAAATTTCACCTTTGTCTGTGAAACTCCGAGAGGTCTAAGTAAAATTTATTTTGGAAACATTCCCTATACTTTCTGAAACATATAGTCAGCACAAATTTTAGAAGTTAACCCTCTTGATTGGAGAGGTATGTATTGTGGTTGTTTTCCAAAGTTTCTCAATTTCCAACATTTTAACTTTGTCCAAATTGTTTGTCGGTATGAATTGTAATGATACCTATTTCACAGGTTCTTCTTATGGCCTTCGCTGTTTCCCGTTGGCTAAACCTGTTGATTTCTCATAGTCCCAGTTATCGTTTATGGATTTGTTTGGAGATACTCCTGAGAGTGAATATTAGAGACTAGATTCAACTGTTGAAAGTAATTTGGCTTTGACCACCACACCAACCATTTTTCTATCACTGTGAAGAAATCTGAAACCAGATTACTGTCTAGAACCATCCGTAGAACCTAGGTTTTTATTGTTGAATATACTTCTGTTGTAGTTTGATCATATCTGTATATATGATATTGATTGGGAGTACCATCTCTGGATACGAGAATACGTAAATGTTCATCTCTTTGTATTCTGTATATGTCCATTGTGCATAATTTTTTTTAAACAATATAATACAAATTATTAGGGATATATGTCAGAAGTATTTGGGCTTTCAAAATTCCAATTCACCAAAAAATTTAATGGTGCTGAATATTTTTGTTTTGTTTCTTGAATTATCGAAATTAAATTTTGAACCCATTACTCAGTACTACTAGACGAAAAGCTGATGTCGCTGTGTGGACATATAAAAATATATGCCCAGTAAGAGGTGCTTGATATTTCCTGATTACAATGTTCGCACATTAAATTCCACTCAAAGGTTTTGAAGGTGCAAAATAAAATTATAAATGATCGATTGCAAGAATTTAAAAGGGGCTTTACTCATCAAAATAAAAAATACACACAGTATTGAGAGAGAGAAAACAAAATCGATGAAAAGATGGTGTATCTTGATATAAAATTACCCTAAATATATAAAATATACATTAATGTATACAAAGATACAACATATACAAAGCTCAGATACATTACACTATTTCACATATTTTTTGTGTAAATTAAAAAATATAGCAGTAATTCGAACAGGGAACAATACTAAAATTTATGATTATTCTCTTGTTATCATCAAGGCTCTCCAGCAAATTTAAGGTATTCTTTCAACTTATTCTTCAAATTCAATGTACTTTAATGTTTGTATCCACTGTGAAGAGAGCTATATTCGTTGAGTGAATTATATATGATGCTTCGTTCGAAACAGACTGAAGAGTGTTTTGGTATGATGATTTAATTTCATGTGCTGTAGTCACCTAGAGGTTTCAAGGTGGATACCTTCTGGCTTTTTTGGAAAATAAACTCATCGGTGTTCACGAGAAGATGGTGTTGCCAGATTCTGTTGTAAAGTTTCAACCAAACAGACTCCTCAAATTTGGCTGATATGAGGCCAAACTTGCAAATACCATATGAGAGACGAATATAGTTTTTATTTTCTATAAAAATTTTACTTCGATTTGTATCGAAGCAAACGCATAAATGATATCACATAAAGATGGTCTTGATAATATTAGTGTTTCACAGCGTTTTGAGAACATGTTATCTCTTCTTTGATGCAGCTGACGAATAATGTTATACGAGCTTTTGCAGAGTTAGTTTACCTGTTTGTGGAAGGTTAGAAGTGACAAACCCAGATTCGTACACTCTTTCAGTATTGTAAGTGAAACTTGTCCAAGCAAGATTTGAAATACTTCTTCAAATTCCAGCCCTTTTTATTTTTGGCCGAAGACGATTAACTTGTTCAGTTTTTAATTGTATGCTATTGAGATAATTAATAGGTTTTCCAAATCTTTACTGACTTACCAATGCAACTTGCCAATCATTCTGGGAAACAACAACAAAATGGGTCCCAAAATAGAGCCCTGTGGTAGTCCGGAGTCGACAGCTAGAGCATTCGAGTATTTTCCATCCCCTCATACGTTTTATGTTCGATTTTTCTCAGCAAACTAGAAGCTTCATTGCTAAATGTATGTCAACTTTATTCCAAGGATATTTGTGGTCCAATGTATTGAAATCTATACACCATCTCTATCAGTTCATTAGCATCTGTTGCTTCGAATATATCTTGAGTGATGTTGATAGGAATCCAGACTGATAAATGGTTATTATATCATTTTTGTACACAAATTCGTCCATTTCATGTTTCAAAATCAACCCTTATGCTTTAGAGAGCACAGGTAATTTGCTTGTTGGTCGCAGGTGGGCTTGTGTTGGATTTTCACATTTTTTCAATTACTTATTTCCATGCAGACAGAAAATTATTTGTTTCTATAAAAGAATTGAAAATATGTATGATTTGATCATTAAAACAGCATTTATCATGCCGTACATTACGAGTTATATACCGTCAGATCAGATACAGTTACTTTTCCCACGATCTAGACATTGTTTGACTGAGATGTTATTCTAGAATAAATAAAAAGTAGTTTTCTTTATGTGATTCGAACTTACATATCAGACATATTTTTCATTTTATCATAAAGAGGGAACGTCATCTGATTTCAGATTTAATACATATAATTTTTCTGAAGATTCCATTTTGTGATCGAGAGTAAACTTTCCGCTATGTTTGCGAACAGTTATGTATTCTTCATTGCCGCATATTTCATCGCGGGTCTTTTTCAGATACATTTTTTCATGGAATCTCCACGCCACTGTGGTCTCAAGATCAAACGAATTAATTGTTGCTATATTCAGTGGCATTTGGACACAATTCAAAGGAAAAAGTGGCTCAAAGGAATAACAGACATCTGTTACTCTTCAGAGACCACCTAGCATCAAAAATAAAAATAATTCCTGCTGTTTATTTTGGCATGAGGACGGAATTCGTGTCATTATATCCGCAGTTCAGGGAATAGTCCGGAAGATGTCGGCGAAAACTTTAAATAGTTGTTTTTCATACAGAATTTAATTGACCTGTTTTCCGAACGTAGGAAAATTTTGATATGATCATTGATAGGTATCTGGGGTCTGGTATTTCAAATGTCAGTTAATAAAAAAAAACTTTCTTTTTTAGGCAGACTATTTTGAATCCCGTCGAAAAAAAAATACGTACAATTTTGTTTAATTTGTGTTCTCTAAACGATAAATTTGCAAACAAATAATAGATTTTTAAAAACGTCTGATTGGGCACCGGTGGTTGGTCAGGATAACGAGAGTCTTATCGATATCTGAGCAAAGCAACATGAGGCGCATTTAGTACTTGCATGGGTGACCACCGGATAAGGAAGGTGCGCGTTGAAATGCCCTAACAACTGTAGCGTAGTAGCATATTCGCAGCTGCAGGCATATTATCAATGAGCACGAAATAAGACGATAGATATGACGTCCTTCGGAGAGGACGTTAAGATAAAGGTCCCGACCAACCCAGCAATTTGTCCAGAAATGTTCAAAGTTGATATTTGCAAAATAATTCACCTCCATGCTGACCACTACATTTGCATGAAACTCGTGGTATTTTGGGATGAAAGTATGAAGCATTCATAGCAAAAATAACCAGTAGTTATTGTACGAAGTGTTGGATCAAACGTAATACATCAAGAGGATCTATGTTCACATGGGTTGATTCAAGAAAAATGTTTTACATTTCATTGAGAAACAATGTTTTTGCCTCAACCAATTCACATTCATCAAAGAAAGTGTGCAATTGACTCAAATCTTTCTGTCCCCAAGTGGTCAAGAAAATTATGTTGAAAAACAAACATTTGAAATTTAAGAGTGCCATTCTCTTGAATCAATTTGTTAGATTTTTTTCTGTGTAGTATACAGTTTTGAATAATTAAGAATTGTTAATTGATGTATGTTATCGAATGTTTACATTTATGTTGTTTTATATCAACAAAAACTCTCGTACAATCTTCGAAGCTCAGAATGATGGTACTACTGGTAAAAACAATTCAAATAGTTACCGCTATGTGCACTTGAAGAAATATGTTTCAGAAAATCGAACCCGCTTGTTCATATGTTCGTAGCGACCTGGTTTTCCATGTAGATATACAAAAAGAAGTTATTAATTGAAAAATGATTTGAAATAAATAAAATTTGTCATAATTATAAGGCTAAACTACCAGCAGCATTTCTTTATTGTTATTATATTATTTGTACATATTATGAACATTTTATTTTACTCAAATTTAATACATAATGTGTATGGTGAAAACTAATTATAAATTTGAACAATTGGTGTTATTGACCCCAGCTGACATTTTAGCCAACTTACATTTGCCGAGCGTGCCTAATGCGCCAGGTTTAAATTTAGTTCTTGAAAGGGAGCGTGGGTTCGAAACCTAGAGCAACACTAGACAAACTTTTTTATAATTTAAATTGGTATAATATAGTAGAATTATTATAAGACTTATAAGACATGAAATTAAAAAATAAATATATTTTAAAAAAACTAAAGAATACGCTTTTATCGCACTGAAAAGTTAAAAATAATTTTAATATTCAACGACTATACCAAAAAGCGTGTTGTGCTTTGTCGAAAATAATTAAAAGTACTATGTTTCTCAAAGATACGTAACCAAAAAGCACCCCATGCTTTTTGGCATAGTTCTTGAATATTAAAATTATTTTTCATTTTTTAAAGCGTGTTTTTTAGTTTTTTAAAAGATAATATTTTTTTTATATTTTTTACTTGAATTAAAAAATAATACATCATATTCAAAATTAGAAAAAACATTATGTGAAACACGTTGAAAAACAATATTTTTCGTAACTCGCTTTCTTTTCCGCTCTTTACGAAAAAAAGGGCTTTTCCCAACTGGTTGCACAAATAACTATGCTCAAATTTTCTTGTTCGTTTCATCATTGACTCGTAACTGAGATACAAATATCTACGTTTTGAATTCCAGTTCTGGAATCAATGAATACATTCTGAAATCTACCCTTCCGACTGGCCGCGAAAACTGTTTTTTGTTTTGTTTTATCTTACATATTTTTACCCAACCATAAATTTTTCTACCGATACAGTCGTACATGTAACAAAAATGGGTCATTTGCCTTTTGCGGTCACAAAAAATCCAATTATTGTGTTCGTCTTATTATTACCCACCTGGTATATGAAACATAACATTACGCAGAAAACCGCAGACGAGCTGTGGTGTATAATTCAATAATGAAATTGATACGCAAATCGGGTTTTAATTCGCGAGACGCCAAAAGGCAATAAAGGACCGTGACATTCTGCGAGCTTCTTGTAGTAAATTTAATTTATTCTGGACATATGAATTTGTTACGAGGGATCATTGAAAATAAATGGAAAATTCAGTTGTTGCGTGGACGGCGAAACATCTGCCGAATTCTTTTAGTATAATGAATCAAAACTCGGCCTATACATGAGTTCCTCTGGTGATACCATAGAAATAATGAAATAGTATCTCTCTTCGTAGTAGCCCTATTATAGTAGTAGGACCTTCCCTATCAGTAACAGCCTCACCGGGGAGGCTACTATTAGGTTAAATAACGCTACTATGGAGTTTGATAAATATATTTTTCTACACCCGTACTCTAATAATACACTTATGTGCCCATAATCCGTTTCATAATGAGATCCATTATGATCCAGATTTTTCATAACGATACAGATTTTTAATCAATAGAAACCCATAATTTTTCAATCAAGCATGATGTGCATTTGACGTTTGTCCTAGATTCCTATCTAATTGTTTTATTTGTCAAAATCAGTAGGTATTAAATTTTCGTAGAATATAGCTAAACTTCGATAATTATATTATCAAAATGTCTGATATCAGCGATTTAGAAGAATTACCATCGACTCCTCCACACATATCGGAGAAAGCTGAAAATGCAGTACAAAATATTTTACCCCAAAAATCTAAGAAAGTGTACGAAACACTATATCAACGGTTTATGGACTGGAGAAATACAAATAATATTTCGACATTCTCCGAAACTGTTTTGATTGCTTATTTTCAAGAATTGATGGAAACTATGAAATCATCTAGTACATCGACGTATCATCGTTGCGACGTCTGGACTTAATTGCTCGGTTGCCATTTTTGTCAATTCAGTATTTTTACAAAATGATTACTCATTTGAAAAAATATTTTTAGTGAAGAGGTCTGCTTATTTTGTTTCATTGACATTTCAGTGAATTCATCAATTCGACATAAATACTTGTTTGAATTAATATTTTTGTTAGAACAATCGACAAATTTTGTAGATCTGATTATTCGATTCAACAAAATAATTACATGACGAGTAATGAATAGAGTTGGTCGAATAGGATATTTGGTTCATGCAAATTAGTTTCAGTTGATCCAAAACCAAGAAACAATTTTACTCATTTTGACATTTTATTTTATCGTGCTTATACGACACTTTTATTCGTTTGATTTGAATGAATTTTATTTGATTCAATAAATTTGGTTTTTTTTTCTCGTATCCGGCGACGGATAACTCTACACTCGTAGCAAGGAATGACTGGATATCACTCATATCTCCTTATACAGTGTGACCCATTTAAAATGGAACCACCTCTGTGAAATGCGCATTTTTTTGAAAATTGAGCATCATAAACTGTATCTTGACACAAATTTTCATAACTCTAGTTCCATTTCCAAGGCACTCTATGTTTTTTTTCTCCGTTGAAAACGGCAAAAGTTTATTAGGCAACTTTTTTTCTGAAATTTGACTACACCACTGGATTAGTAGTCGTCATGAATGAAAACCATGAAAATTTCATAAATAAATATTGGTTAACAACGAAGTTATAACAATTTTAATTTTGGAAACAAAGTATTTGATATTAATTTTCATTTAGATTATAGACATATTAAAAATCTGGCAACACTGCTGATATAAAGTAGAACACCGGTGAATTTGTACAGCGAAAATCCGAAGTCAATAGCTCATTCCGTTCTACAGTTATAACTCCTGAAAGTATGGTAATGTGAGCGAGTTCTGGTGGAAGCGATTTTGTAATGAAAATCTAACTACGCCACTGGATTTGTGAATTATATTCCCTTAAAATCATTTATTTAAGTTTAGGTTATAAGTGTATTCGAAAATAACAGAAAATTAAATATTCATTTTCAAGTTATGCAGTTTTCAATAGCCGATAAAAACGAAATGAACCGAATCAAGTTTTAAAGTATCAAAATTATTTATTCAATAATAACACAGAAATCAGGACAAACAAATGTTCCTTTTTTATTCTGCGAAACTCAACTGAAACAAGCTTTTAGAGAAGGTATCAATAATTTGAGGAAAGCTGAACTAATACATTGGGCATAGGTATTGTACTAAATCAATAGTAGGCTGTGATTTAGTACACCACAAATCGCTCACATTACCATACTTTCAGTAGTTATAACTGTTGAACGGAATGAGCTATTGACTTCGGATTTTCGCTGTACAAATTCACTTGTGCTCTACTTTGTAACGGCAGTGTTGCCAGATTTCAAATATGTCTGCAATATAAATAAAAATTATAATCAAATACTTTGTTTCCAAAATTAAAGTTGTTGTAACTTCGTTGTTAACCAATATTTTTTTATGAAATTTTGATGGTTTCCATTTATAACGACTACGATTTTTGTAAATATATTTGATAAATGGTATTTCTGTATTCCATTTTAAATGGGTCACACTGTATGTAGTTCCTACCGTGGTATGTTATATCAACTACTGCTGTTATTTGGATTCATGATCCATTTGCAATTGAGTGAATTGACTGTGATTTCCACATCTTTTTTTCTATTTTCAAATTTATTTTTTCAACTAGTATATAGAAACAAGAATAATTTGTTACAGACCTGAATACTTGGATAGATCTCAATCAATTAAGAGTAGTCATTATTTTTTTTGAAGGATCGTTTGATGAATAATTTTTTCAGTCGCAGTGGATGTTTAAATTTATGGAATAGAAGCGTGAGAGGAATAGGATATGGAAATAATTTGCGGCAGATTCTTAGAATATAATCAATTAAATTCGAACATTTGTGGACTTTCGTTTATCTTTAATTCTTAATGATGAAGACGTAAACTGCACTAATTCTTGCGTTCCAGGAAACAGCTTCATAAAAACTAACTCCATTAATTTCTTACAGAACTCCCAAGCTTTTCGATTCCGCTTTTTTTGCCAACATCCTCGGCAATAAAATTATAAACATTTCACATATTGCAGACGTTACTGAGCTCGTTCCATTAATTTATGTCGGTAATTAAGAGAATTATCTAAATAAATTCAATTTGCTGTGAATATACACGGTTCTGTGCCGACTATTGGTCCTTTTACGATCATCCGACTGCCGCAATATATCGCTCTAATGCAAATTCATCTTGTGTGGTCAATGGGTAGCAAAGTAAACTATTCAAAGTTTTTTTGAAAACAAGAATATACCGAGGAAAGAAGTCAATCTCGATTTTTTGTTAAATTTGGAAAGTTATCCTGTTCTTATATCAGTTAATAACAGAATCAGAAGCTTGAGACGTAAGAATACTTCATAGGTATACACGGTGATTGACACCAACAATGCGGAAAATAAAATGGGAAACCTCTGCAGAATTTTAGAACAATCTGAGGTAATTTATTATATTTTCTGGATTAAAACGTTCACCTGAGTGAAACTCAGTGCTTACGCTGTTTACCGAAGGCTATAGCTCAGCAATCTTCGCAGCAATTGTTTTAGAGATTAATGGGTTTACAAATATACAAATCAACTGCGATATGATGATCACATATCGCGCATGATCACATATGAGGCATTGATATGTACGAGAATATGAAAAGAAAATTCTCAATAGGCTTCAACCAAAAAAAGGAAAACACATTTAACAAAAAATTATAATATTCAGTCTCTTTGGTGTTTTATACAGTCTTTGTTCATATTTTATTTGAAACGTGCGTAATTCAAGAAGATACATCCTGAAAGCCAGGAGGTTTGTTGATAGTTTATGCGCAGGAAATTCATAATTCTTGACCTCCAAAACTATATAGATTTACATTACCAATGAAATCGGCCATATATCAGAAAATTTGTGCGTCACCTTGTAAGCGCAGTTTTGTTTCGTTGGATTTTAACAGAAAATGTATGCCTGACTCCAAAAAGACCTATTTATCAATTTCTGGCCATAAATTACAAAATCCTTTCGTAATCTTAGAGTCTGCAATTTGAATTGTTGAATACCCCTATGTACCAATATTGAATAGGTTCGCCCTTTTATCACAAAACATAGTGTGTTAAATGAAAGCTTATATAAATACTTTACCTTTAAATTTGCAATTTAAAATCATTTTTCTTCCTGACTTCTAGGTGTGGCGTAGATATTCTTTTTTTATTTCCGCGTCTCTCTCCAAATTGTTGAATTTTTTTTTTCTACTTTTTTCATTTCTGTGAATCTTTATTTATTTTGAGATGCAGTTTTTTCACAACATAATGAAACAACAACTCTTTCCGTTTTTTACATTTGATCATATAGTAAAGAAAGATTGGTTACTTTTTGGGCAGTATGAAATACATTCCTTGGCAAACCGTACATTCATTTCCTACCTTATACGTGTGCTTCGATTCCATGGCATCAGCTCTTTCCCAAAAGAGACTCTAGTTTATCGTTCGCTACTGTATTTCTAAAGACATCATAAATATAAACACAGTGGATACTGTAGATAGTAGTTGTAGAGGTACATATATAAGCGACGATAAATATTCGTTTGTCTTCGGTTTGCGCGACCGTTGTAAAGTATAAACTCTTTTGTAAACGTGAACTATAACCTACATGCATACGGAAAAATATAGCCGAAGAGATATGTCTGGTTTTTTAATGGGTTTTCGCCTAGTAAAACTGGAATGTGCGGTTACAAGATAGCTGGCGATGCTTTATAATTTGAACGGGATATTCGGGTAGGATTTATAAATGGTAAAAAGTTCGCAATGGAAGACTTGGAATGCGATATTTCATTCATGTAGATATCGTATAGTCCCGAATCGGAGCCGTTGTGAAAATTCCGAATATGTGTAGCCAAAATCGTTGGAAATGACTATATCGTCAGTTCCTAAGAATCCAAGGATTTTATTTTGAGCCTAGAAAGATGGTGGAGATCTCGCTGAATCAATCTCCCCATCTTAAAAGATGAGTTCCTCTGAATAGATCATCCAATATAATTTTTGTAGCATTTCTCAATATTTTTGTGTTTTCAAATTTCGACAAAAAATACTGGACATACGATCTGATCCAAGATTTAATCATTCAAAATCAGATATCCTAATCTATTTACATTGGTTGCAATATAATATAGTTGTTTATGATCATTTGTTGCAGTAGTTCATACAAATACGTAATTTCATAGTCTGGAAGGTTTCCTACGTAAACATGAAGATGGCAGCATTCGTCAATAATAGCTAGGTAGGGAATGCGTTTGCGCATATTTTGAAAGGTGCTCACCAAAATTGTAGCCATTTTGGACACGTAGTTGTTGTTTGGCAATCGTTTGAGTGGATCAATGTGAGTGTTTCTGAAAAAATGGAAAAAATCGAGTATCGAGCTGTCATTAAATATTTGTTTGTGAAAGGCAAAAAGCATACGCAAATCAAAGACAAGTTGGACGCTGTGTACGGGGACTCTGCACCATCATTTACCAATGTGAAATTATGGGCAGCTGAATTTAAACGTGGCCGTACCAACTTGGGAGTCAATGAACGTTCGGGTGTCCAAAAACTACAACCAATGACGGTAACATCGTTTAAGTTCAACAAATGGTGCTAGACGACCGTCGAATTGAAGTGAGAGAGATATAGGCTATGAATATGTTCAAAGAACTTGTTTGTCACATATTGCAGAATAATTGGGCATGAAATGGAACGGCAACTAACTGAATTAAAAAAAAAAGAAACGTACCTCAGGATGAGAAATGGGTACCCAGAAAGTCACAATGTATACAGACTGATCGAAAACAGGGGAGCCGGGAGCCGCCTTCACATGCTCGGGAATTAGCCACTCCTAAGGCTTATCTAGGGAGGCTAGAGTATTCGCTACGGAACTCTATGCCATCCTACAAGCCTTGTGGTATATAGAACTTGCGCCTGGAAACAACTTCTTCATATTCCTTCTGATTCCTTATCCTCTCTACAAGCTCTGAAGAAACCTTTCAGTGAAGAACCCCTTATCCAGATAATTCTCTCTCGCATAAAATGGCTAATGACTGAGGGAAAATCACCAAAATTTATATGGATACCTAGCCACAATGGCATGGGAGGAAATGAAATGGTAGACCCAGCTGCAAGAGAAGCAACGAATGAAGACCGGATGACCTGAAGATATATTTGAGAGAAATGGTATCGGAAAAATGACAAATAGAATGGAATAGATCAGAGGCCAAGCCCGGAGCTGTAAAACTATCAGTGAAACCATTTGAATCCAGAAGAGAACAAGCTGTTATATCGCGCCTCCGTCTTGGTCATACCAGATTAACAAATGAAGAACGACAACCCAGATGTGAATTCTGTGAAAGGAGAAAGACTGTTGAACATCTACTCAGATGCGAAGAGTTTCGAGAACAAAAAATAGGAATACCGAATGAACTTAAACAATATCTGGCCAACGACAGAAATGCGACACAGAAGACCCTCAGCTTCAAGCGAGAAATTGGCATATATCTCGAATTGTAAAAACTCTTGATGGGTTTTTCAATCCAAAGACCACTAGACACAGCAGTTATTCAATCAGCTAGTGTATTAATAATGGCGATTAATTATCGAGATATTTTAACGCGAAATTTTTGGTTATCCATTTCCTTCAACAAGGAGGAAACAATATTTGGATTTTAAAATTCATACATTTGACAGCGTGAAGGTAATATGATTTGACTTTTGAATAAAAATCGAATTCGTGTATGTTTAGTTGCCTATACCACAATTATACATTAATGGATCAAATCGACCATATATTATTTATGATCGATTTCGGTGTATGTTTGGTTGCATAAATCACAATTATGCATTAAAAGATAAATTGAAGGTTAATAGGGGTTTTTAACGATCGATTTAGTGGAGATTAAACGGACTCTTTACTACGAGGTCGCCGGAAAACAAGTTAGGCAGGAGAAAGCTATCCGCACGTTGGGTGCCGCAATTGCTCACGTCAGAAACAAAAATACAGTCAAAACAGTGAACTACCAGTACCACACATCTCCAAAAAAAGTAAAAACTGTTTTTTTCGGCTGGAAAAGTGATAGCGAAGTTCTTTTAGATAGTTATGGAGTTATCTTAATCGAAAATTCTCAAAAATGAAAAACCAATACAGGAGCACACTACGCATTACTTGACAAGCCGAAATTGCGGAAAGACAGCCACATTTGCAGAAATTTTTTTTTATGAAAACAATGCGCCGTCTCCCTCCATGGCGGAAATCCACGAATTACGGATTGAACTGCTTACCCACCAGATCTAGCCTCAAACGCCTTTTTTCTGTACCCTAAGCTAAAAGTTGCGCTCGGAGGACAGATATTTCCATCAAATGAGGAGGCACCTCCGTAAACAATTATTTTGCAGAGAAAGGCGCCGAGTTTTACTTGGACGGGTTAAAGAGATGGGAGCATCGCTGGGAGAAGTGTGTAGACATGCAAAGAGACTATGTAGAAAAATAATAATAACTTTTTAACAAAAAATTGAACCGACGAAATACGGAACTGAAAGGTAAAAAATAAAATCTTGGTCTCAATGACTAAGCTCCTAAACTAATGTAAGTAACTAATTTTGAGTCGGCGCCAAACGAACAATCAACGAAGATCATTAAATTACTTCAAAAAAATTATCAGAATGGCACCGCGCAACTCGATGCCATCATTTTACACCTTACCTAAATCTTCTGCTTGTTTGTTTGGCGCCGACTCAAAATTAGTTACTTACATTAGTTTAGGAGCGTAGTTATTGAGACTAAGAAGGTTTAATTTATTTTTTACTTTTCAGTTCCGTATTTCGTTGGTTCAATTTTTTGTTAAAAAGTTATTCTTTTTCAATTTTATGTGGCTAAAAAAGAATCATCCAAATCGGATAACCCAGTACAAAGTTATGCCTGATAGAAACGGTTAATGGACCAAAATTCAGAATGTGAACGATCGTTAATGGGCCAAAATTCAGAGGGTGAACGATCGATATCCTCCATTTTGCTACCCTTGGGGGTGGCATTTTTTTTCAATTTGAGATGGGACCAACTCTGAAGTACACCATATCCATTGAAAAAAAATATAATAATCGAAATCGGACTACTCTATTGAAAGATATGAATGGTACGTTTGCTGAAATCTACTAATTACTACCTACTTAATTTTTATTCACTTCCAAAATACTTACTTACCTAGCTTACTTCAACTATTGATTGCTAAATAATATGATTATCTACCTTAACTATTTATTGTTATATAATATAAATTATTTTTGAAAGTTCTGGTTGGTTGATTTCTTCACTTTGTATATAATTCCGTCCTTTCATAGAATGTTATTATTAATGTGACGGATGTAGGAGGATCTGTCAATGTCAACTACATATGTGTGCCACTGTTCACAAGTGAAAAATCAATCATCCTCTATTTTTCTACCCATAGGGTTGGATCATTTCATTCCAAATTGGAATATGATCAACTATGAGGTATACCGTATCTGATGAAAAAGAATCATCCAAATCGAAGACCCAGTACAAAGTTATGCCTGATAGAATCGGTTAACGGACCAGAATTCAGAGGGTGAGTGATCAATATCCTTCATTTTGCTACCGTTAGGGCTGGATTTCATTTCTGAAATTCAAATGGGACCAACTTCGAAGTACACCCTATCCACTGAGGAAAGAATTATCGGAATCGGACGTCTCAGTAAAAAGTTATGCGTTATACATAAAAAAAATGATAAAAAAAAATATACGCGTCGACTAGAGAACCTTCTCCTTTTTGGTTTCGTCGGTTAAAAATGAATTTGAAGGAAAAAATGTCTTGTATCTTTGTTGCGTCGAATTTTCTTCAGTCACCCTCGTATACAAGAAATGAAATTTTTTCGAGAATACATATAGATTAAGGCAATTTTCCCTTTACTTTCCTGCTACTTAGGTGGAATTTCATCTGCAAGTTCAACCTATACAGTTTCACGTAGGGTATACAGAGGAAGAAAAACAAATGAGAATTTGTGATTGTTATCCGATATTTGATACCTTAGTTTTCTCTTGGAATATCATTTTTGCGTATGAAAAATGAACTATATCCAATTTTTCAACCTATTTCGTATACGAAGGTTTGTATAACGAATTTTGAGTACGGAAAGATGCAGACACTTTTATGTAGAATACAAATTTATGAGAAACTTCAAAAAAATGTATACTATTGATACCGAAAATTGTGCCGGCCACGGTATTTAATTTTTTCATAACCCAATATATTCTTCTGTACTTCAGATTGGAAAATAAAACGCTTAGGTGCTGAAATTGTTCACAATTGCAAATTCTGAGAATCTTTCACATTCCCAATTCCTTTATCTTGTCAATACAAAATGACTATACATTTTATTTAATATATCGGATAGTATTTTATCGTATCCGTTGAAACATTAATGATTTTCATCGAAATAGTAAGTGTACCTGTTCTTAGTACTAAAATACTCCGACTAGCTGAACATAATATTTTTTCACTTTCAAAACAACAATTCCTTCTTGGCAAACAGCCACAGAAGTGTCCGAAACTCGCATTATTGGTTTGGATATTCCTATGATTCCTTTATAATTATAAAGGTAACAGCCATGGTTCTTTCATCTACCCAAACAAGGAGAACACCGGTTATATTTGGAACAGTGAATTCTTGATGTTAATGAGAATCTTTAGATTTTTTTTCAAGCTCTCAACAGTTCACACAATGTTATCGTCGATAACCGTTACCGGTAGAACTGGGTTAATTGAATTTGCGAACCTTCTCGTTTTCATTGTCTTGTCTAAAGTGTTTTTTTTTCTCTGTAGCAGGTACTTTCCTATTTTCTCCGCGATAACTAGCGAACTGATTACTTCCGACTAGAACGAGGCATGGAACAAAAATTAAATAGGGGAGAGGCGCGATCTCAAACCACACTTCCCAGAGTCAAAATATAGTAATTCTGTTCCGTTGAACTAGGACATGAATTTAGAAAATGAGGTGCTAACTGGAAAGTATAGTAGTCAGGAATGGAAGACATGAATATGATAACAACACGTCTATAACTATATGAAGTTATTTAGAGTGGAAAATATTATCATAGTTGAAGGAAAGTATAAAGAACATCGTCTTTTAGGCAAGTGTAGAAAACTGTAGAATTTTACAGAAACGTTTTGATAATTACCTATATAACTAACATATAATGAACTTTTAAATGAAACTTTTGCACTTTCCAAAGAACCTATTTTATAGATTTTGGTGCCTCCTACGATTAATTTTCCAATTTCTCATTTGCTCTTCCTATGAAAATAGCAGATATCAATTGAATATTTATTTATGGACAGTCTGTGAACTGTCATCTATTGAAGTCACTTTCAAACTTTGTTATCGATTTATTTTGAAAATCAAGGTAATCCATCAAATTTTTTCATTATGTGAACTTATTTCTATCCAGGATTTCACTAATGTGTTTTATTTGACAACTAGCTGGCCGACAGACGTTGTCCTGTCCAAATTTCTATATTCCCTAAATAATTTTCCTGAAAACTCTCGTCGGCGTAGAATTTTTTTTTTTTTTCTTTGTGTTGTTCCATCTAGGTTATGACTTTACCCTTATCCCGTTCTTTTATCCTTCACATCCGTTTTCGTTATCCTTTCCGTTATTCTTTCTTCCGTTACCTAGTTAATCCGTTTTTCCGTTTTCCTGTTATCCCGTTAGTCCGTTTTTCCGTTTGTTATAACGTTTTCTTGAAAAAATCAGCCAAACCGGTCCAGCCGTTCTCAAGTTATGAGCTTACCAACACACATTAATTTTCATGATATATTCCTAAAAATCCTTTCTTTCCCTAAAAGCCTTAATCGAGTATTACGAACATTCAAAAACACAATTAGCCATATCGGTCCAGCCGTTGTTTTTATAAAATAAAAAAAATGTTACCCTGACCGGGATTTGTTCCTGTGACCCTCTGCATGGTAGGCAACAGTGTAACCGCTACTTCCTCGTTTGGTAATAAATGGCGTGATAGTCTGTTCTTCGTCAAATTTCTTATATACCCGAATTTTCCAATTTCCGGGCAACTTTTCTGTTTTTTTTCCGTATCAAGCAACATCGGGCTATTACGAACATTAAAAAAAAATTGCCAAATCGGTCCATATGTTCTTACGTTTTGCGCTTACAAAGGATCGAGTTTCATTTTTATTATATAGATATATTGTGCGTATTCATTCACCCCGAAGACCGACAGCTTGATTCATTTTATCAAAGTATTGATCCTCAGCTTCTGAATAATATATCATTTGGGGGCATTTGAAACTATTTCGATGTTTACAAAAACGTCGAAGAAAAAACGTTCAATTGTACTTGTATCTTCCTCAACAACTTTTGGATCCACTCATAGTCTTATCTGAATTGAGTTTTGATGGTAATGATAAAAATTATCACAATGTATTTCCAAACTGAAAGGACATAATAAAATAAAAACAATTTTCACCCCAGTATGACTCTACGAGTGTATTGGGTCCCAGGTGTTCTTCATATTAGCCTCTATCAGCAGACTCCCATAAAGTTATCCAGGGAAGAACGCATGCTCATTTAAGATAACCTTCCAAACAACAGATTCATTCGACCACATAACCACAGAAAGATTCTTGCTCATTTGAAGGAAATTATATGAATACTTTCAGTTTCCAGAACGTCTGGTGTAGTCTGTCCCCCCCGATGATCATTACTTGAAACCGGAATAATGTGATTAAGATCTGCCGTTGATAGTTCAAATCGATTATATTATATCCCTTTATGAACTCATGGTTCAACTCAAATAATTAAAAATACGATTTTCCACCTATGCCATACATCAGTTTGTGTCCCTTGAGAACAAATCTGTAGTAAATAAAAAAATATTTCCAACCAAACACAACTATATGGAATGTTCTCTATCACAGTCATAAAATGTTATTTTTACGGAAGAGAGGAAAAAGTGATAATGTTCTACATTGAGTTGAATATGTTTCAACCCCCGTCCCCCAGAAAAGTTACCTAGATCAGCCCTTGTTTCCAAATCCCAATTCCTTCATCTCCACAACTCAAAATGACCAAATTTTTTCGGAACCGTTGAAACTATTAATATTTTTTTTACAAAATGATAGAAATACAAAAAGGAACACAAATAAAAACTTTTTTGCTGAAAGTGTACCTGTTCTATGTACTATAAAAACTTTTTAACAAAAAATTAAACCGACGAAATACGGAACTGAAAAGTAAAAAATAAAATAAACCTTAGTCTCAGTAACTAAGCTCCTAAACTAATGTAAGTAACTAATTTTGAGTCGGGGCCAAACAAACAAGCAAATGAATTAGGTAAGGCGTAAATGATGGCATCGAGTTGCGCGGTGACATTCTGATAATTTTTTTGAAGTAATTTAATGATGTTCGTTGATTGTTTGTTTGGCGCCGACTCAAAATTAGTTACTTACATTAGTTTAGGAGCTTAGTTACTGAGACTAAGAAGGTTTATTTTTTTTTTTTTTCAGTTCCGTATTTCGTCGGTTTAATTTTTTGTTAAAAAGTTTTTATTTTTCTTTTTTTTTATGGCTAAAATATACAAATTACTACCTACTTATTTTTTTATTACTTCCAAAATACTTACTTACCCACCTTACTTCAACTATTACCAGTTAAATAATATAATTATCTACTTTTACTATTTGTTGTAATATAAATTATTTTTGTTGTTCTGGTTAGTTTATTTCATTACTTTATATATCATTCCATCCTCTCATAGAATATAATGCTTTTGACGGATGTGGAACAGAAATAATGTCAGTAGCGATCTGTCATTGTCAACTACGTTCATAAGTGAAAAATCAATTATCCCCTATTTTTCTACCCGTAAGGGTATATAATTCCATTCGAAATCTAAATATAAGGTATACCCTATCTATTAAAAAAAGAATCATTCAAATCGAAGAACCCAGTACAAAGTTATGCCTGATAGAATCGGTTAACGGACCAGAATTCAGAGGGTGAGTGATCAATATCCTCCATGTTGCTACCCTTAGGGGTGGATTTCATCTTTTAAATTCAAATGGGACCACCTTCGAAGTACACCCCATCCACTGAAAAAAGAATTATCGGAATCGGACGCCTCAGTAAAAAGTTATGCGTGATCATACATAACAAAAAATGATGGGAAAAAAAAATACGGGTCGACTAGAGAACCTCCTCCTTTTTGGTTTCGTCGATTAAAAATACACCGACCAGCTGAAAATAATGTTTTTCACTTTTAAAACATCGATATATTGGTACAACATAATGAATAATACTGATGAAATTCCTGCAAATTATAGAAAACGTGTTGATGGAGGAGTGATTTCGATTTGGGCTTGAATAATTTCAGATCGTCTGAATTTGTGATAGGGCTTGGTACATATCTGAGGACTTTAGTGCCTGTATGAGAAACATCGATCTGATTCAGTGCAACAGAAAACACTCAGTTTATATAAACAAATCACGTTCGGACATTTTACATGGAGTACCTCACGAATCCGTTGTGGGACCTTTATTACTTATTCAAATGATCTATTTCATTTTATGTGCTGATGACACAACTTTATTGAAAAATGCTTTGGATGTTGCAAGTATCTACATTGCGATAGCGGAATCACTTCACTTCACAGCACGAGAAAATCCAACCTTTCTCAACCAAAAATGCAGGTTTTCGCAGAAGTGTTAAACTTCTTGGCATAGTCATTGATGATAGACACTCTCTTGGTCGTCTCATATAGATCAGCAATGTCATAAAATATCAAGCACGATATATTTGTTACGTAACATGAAAAACCAACTATATTGCAACGCAGTCTGAACATGCTATTTTTAATTCTTTCATGCTCATATAAACCACAGCATACTTGAATGAGGGGGTCATTCTTGTCACGTCATCAGGATTTTCAAAATGCAGAAAAAAGCCATTAGAATTGTCGCTCTATTATGCCTGTTCCTTCTTTATTTATATGTGCCACAGTGATGGAAATACACAAGAACCAACAAGCACTTTCTGCACACTCTAATTTTCATGAATATCAAACTCGTGGAGCAAACCATTTGAGGCCCTCTCGTCTCAGGCTGAACAAATCACAAATGAATTCTCTGGATGTCAGACTTCTTCTTCCCTCGAAAAAACATGATTCTGAATTTGACCTCTTTCAAATTAAAACTATAAAAACATTCTCAATCATTGTTGTTATTCCATCAACGAATATCTGAGTACGCCTGTATGACTCAATAATGTTTGTTTGATAATCTGTTTTTTTTTTATATAATTCGATGTTTTTGTTTGTTTGTGTTGTTTATACTACTAATATTTTAGTTTCACTTTTAAATATTTGTAACTATGTATGTCATATTTTAGTATTCGAATGACTTGCCAAAAACATACTTGTAACGTGGTCTTATCTATCTATCATTCTTACAATTTATAAAATTACATTTTTGTTTTCTAAACTATACTTATCATTATACTCAGATCTGCACGAATCATATTTCTTCATATCGCACATTTTGGATTTCTATTTTCAGTTTATCCCAAAATTCTTATCCGTTTTGAAGGGTGTCGTGGGAGAGTAACTGAAAAAAACAAGTTTGGCTGAGGTGAAGCTGATATTTGGTATAAAGATTTGATAGCTTTACATATTCTTTTTTGTGCTTGATATCAACTTGAAAATTTATTATTTTGAGAACACAATGATTTAACATTTGAAATATATGCCCACAGAAATCAAATGCACTCGTAATGGGATCATTTGTGACGGATCAGCATGCTGAGATGTTTCACATACTACTTTCTCAACTAATCCCAATGCTCATAAGATTATGGCGCGATTCCTAATTGAAAATTGTTTTTTTTCTAATAAATGGTACATTGGATGTACTCCTTTTTTTTATCGAACATATCGTTGAATAAGTGTTCGTAATGAGCAATTCCGAATTGAGCATGGAATAGGGTGTGAGCCGCTTGGCTATAAATAAAGTACCAATTTCCAACGTTCAGAAAAGAAGGAAGCACGCCAGGTAAATACTTTATCGATGCCGCCAGCGCAGGCGAATTTTTGTTTCCCGAGGCTACACATGCAGCAAATATGCAAATTGAAAAAGTCGGTGAGCGATATATGTAGGCTATTGAAAATATGTGCGTTGAATCCACCTGCATGCCGGAATTGAAACCTTAATGCTGTAAAGACTCCCTTTGAATAAGCAAATCCCGCATAGAGAAAATGCCTTACGGTGGGATACGCTGATTTTTTTCAACTGTATTTTTTTGGGATGTTCTCTGTGATCAAAAGTGTCAGTTCTGCGTGAGCCTTCGGCAAGATACGGATTTGAGTGGCTTCTTTCAGAAATATTCAAAAGATACATTCACAAAATGTTCCCACTGAATTGCTTTCGTTTATTTCAAAACCCTGGAGATCGACCACTCATGGAAAATTGTTTCCAGGGGAAAAGAGGGGCATGTTTTCAATTTCGATTCAGACAATACATGGTGTCATTTTGAATACATTAGATGCCATCAACGAACCTATAATTTTTCCCCTAACTATGAAAAAATCTTTTGTAGTTTAATTTCACAGTATTGTTTAGACCAACAGTTAGTGCTTTATAGAAAGAGTTGTTAATTCCTTCAGTCATGGTTAAATGTCTATTTTGCCGTCTTCTTAGTATTCCATGAAGATAATCCGGTAATGGTAAACCTTATTATTATTATTGCAATTTATACCCAATACCTAACTATTTTAACCCTTATTGTTGATTTTGTGTATAAACACCGTAAATTATACACATTTGATGAATATGGTTAATCTTAGATTAATTAAATAATTTTAGTTATTGGATATTTGCTAGTAATTTTTTTTTCAGCAACCGTCCGGGATGTACTTACTTCCCGGACGCTTTTTATTTGAGAAAGTAGCATTTTCCGGCCTAGTCCGGGAAGTACGTACTTCCCGGACTAGGCCGGGAAGAATCACGTCCTTGTTGTCATTGTAAATATGAAAATCTTGGTAGTTATGGTTTTTTGATAAATGCAGTTGATCATTACCATAGCAACGAAGTAACGGCTGACAGTTCATATGAAATTAGTTGTCAAAAGTTCGCATGTTTTTTTATCGCAATTCGCAATGAAATATGGAAAGCAGCAGCGATAGTGACAGCAGAGATTATGATTCTTTTGTCAAAACTGAAAAATTCAAGATGGCGGCTCCAAAATGGTAGACGAGTTTTGTGATTATGATCCGATTCTATTCAAAATTGGTATGTGGGGGTTTTCGGGGTCCAATATTATGATTCTTTTGTAAAAATTGAAGGATTCAAATTGGCGGCTCCAAAATGGCGAACGAGTTTTGTGATTATGGTCCGATTCTATTCAAAATTGGAGAATAATAGATAAAAAAATTAAATAATGATAATAATAGTTTAAAAAACGCTTTAATAGAAGAAAAAACTGAAAAGTTGAAAATAAATAATAGTTTAAAAACTAAAGAACACGCTATAATAGAAAACTAAAAAGTAGAAAATAATTTTAAATGAGTTTGAAATAAGAATACAGTGATTAACAACAAATTTATTTCATCGTAAAAAAGCGTGGGGTGCTTTTTAAGATATTCTCATAATGATTCTACTTTTACCAATATATGTCCATGAAATATTAACAACAATTGACATCAAGCACCCCACGCTTTTTTACGATGAGATAAATTTGTTGTTAATCACTGTATTCTTATTTCAAACTCATTTGAAATTATTTTCTACTTTTTAGTATAGTTTTCTATTAAAGCATGTTCTTTAGTTTTTAAACTATTATTTTTATTATTAAGAGTTGCTCGGGTGTATCATTTGAAAAGAGTAATCATAAGAATTGAAAACTTTATATTTGGAATCGTGATTGCTGG
The DNA here is from genome assembly GCA_018342105.1 of Gonioctena quinquepunctata. Lineage (NCBI taxonomy): Eukaryota > Metazoa > Arthropoda > Insecta > Coleoptera > Chrysomelidae > Gonioctena > Gonioctena quinquepunctata. The sequence goes on along the minus strand of JAFIRS010004209.1, from coordinate 47,813 downwards.
TATCGAAGATGTCCCAGAAAATATGCGTCAAATCAACCCATGTTTCTGGAAGATTACATGGAAACTATAGAGATAATTCTAGGTCTTAGTGTTTTCAGAAATACATAATAATATTTTTCAATTTCAATTTATCGTCCATCTTGCAAAGAATAGCCAAACTGATGGCTCTGCATGATTATATACTTGGCTGGTTGCTTATACGAATAAGTATCAATCAGTAAGCTAGAACCAATACGATTGATACAACCCTACTTGCCCATAACTTTCAAAGTCAGAAGCAGAATGTCATGAACATAACAAATATTGTACTATTGGGGGAAATTTGAAAGTTTTCGCAGTTTGTGTTCGGGGAAATAGACATGGCCCAGTTTTCAAGAAAATAGAATGTAGGCAACTACAATACATTGATTTCTGCGTGAACAACTTGAAAACGTGATAATGAAGAAATCAAAGACTGATATTATCTCTATATTTCCGAGAAAATTAGCATTGAAAAACTAACATACTACTATCTTATAATTGCATTATATTATTTATCAAGGAACAGTATTCGTTCCCGGAATTCGCAAAATGTAAGCAAATGTACCGCTCCGATATGAGATTTTCCCACAACAATAAAGAATACAATAGACAGCCATAGAAATTAGTTACGTTCATATTTATTGCTAAGCATTTTAGTGATACATGCTGCCGTCACTAAGAGTATCACATCTGTGTATTATATCAGCCAGTGTCGTTCTTAGATTTCATTCCCGAAGACAAAATTATCCAAAAATTTGCCAAAGCTGTGATGTATAATCAATTCAATGTTACAAAGCGCTAATAGTATTATTATCGGGCTTTTTTTTTCTGAATTACTTTTATTCACAGGTTATATTACAAGCAACCACTAACACTCCTCCATACTCATTAAGCTCTCGTGTCTACCAATAGAAATGTATCCGTCTCAACGTTTCAAATCCGTTCCTCTCTATTGATGCGTTATGAGTCAGTTAGCCTATACAGGGGGTTATATTTTTTGTCGTAGCCCTCCGGGCGCCTTTTGGGGGCGAATTCGCTATCTCAACTGTAGGAAAACCCGGAACAAAATTATAGCACTATTGCGTCTTTCTTCGAACTCTTCAAAGACCGCGTAAGTGGAGGTACATGTTTTCAAAATTTTTAACCGTCCTTTTTTTGCTTTGGCCAGTTGAATTTATTTCCGGTAGGCCCATATTGTGTTAGGTCCTCGTTGTTCTTTATATTGCACCTACAAGTCAGGTAACATTCTTTTTGCTCATTTTGTCTGAATTCCGAAATGAAATGAAGTCTCGTTTTATTACAGTAAGTAATTTTTTTTCAATAAGTGATTTTTGATTGGGTAATCTAAAAAAGGAAACAGTTTCATATTTTTCTCCGTGTCTGCCAACAAAATTTGAATTTGGTAAAATATCCAGGAATAGTTAGAACTATTACTGAAAAAATAAAATTATAGTTAATTAACTAAAAAACACGCTCATAAAGCAATAAGGGCTAAAATGTTGAGAATAATAACAATAAAGTCATTGACCAAAAACTTTTCTCTTATGTAATATAATTTTGAAAAGTAAGTAAAGAGCACCCTACGATTTTTTAAACAATCAGTCAATTAATCAAAATTGCTTTATTGTCTGAAGAACATAATTCTCATTGACAAAAGTCCTTTACAACTGACAATAATTATTATTAAGTACCTAACAATCACAATTAAGTATATAAATTGTCACCATAGAAATCATATAAAATACAAGTACAAAATAAATTATTAAAATTATCGCAATAAAAAATTGCTTTGTGTGCTTTAATAAAACTGATGATAATCGAAAAACCATATCAAAATTTAATATTATATGACTGAGAAAAGACGACAAACATGAGTTCACAACACTAAAAGTTGGTACCGCAGAATTCATCTAATGAGTAGAAAGCATTCGTTAATAGAAGATTTTTCATAGAATTTTTGTACTGTTTTTTATTACCTATGATTTTAATTTCGTTGAGCAGGTGATTAAATAATTTTTTACCGTTGTAAATTATGGAGTTTTTTATTAGTGTCGATGTTGGAATTGGTAATGTTATATTTAGTGTTTGTCTAGCATTATATTGAGTTATCTTATGGATTTCGATTCCAAATTTGTTTTGCATGAGACATACTGCTTCTAAAATAAAAATACAAGGTAGTGGTGAAATTTTGTGTTCGATAAAGAGTGGCTTGCAAGAGTCCTGGAATTTAGCCTTACAGATATTATTGCTCTTTTTGCAAGATAAAAACCATATTGAAAAAATATTGGCTACACGATCCCCAGAAACAAATTCCATATCTTAGATGTAAATCGACTAGGGTATAATAAACACTTTTTGCTATTTCTTCACCAAGTTCCCATGAGGTGGTTTTTACTAGTTTTCTTCTTAGTTTTTCAATGTGATCTTCGAATTTCAATTTATCACCAATATTTAAACCCAGGAATTTTTTTTCTTACATATGACTGATCACTTGGTTTCCTAAATGAAGTTCTTCTAGATTACCTTTGAAAGTAAGAATGTTAGTTTTTAATATATTGAAAGATAGCTTATTAGCATCACACCAATCTTTCACTTTACTAATATCATTCTCAATCCTTTGATGAAGCTTTGATCCATTTTTATCATGCCAAAGTATTGTGGCGTCATCTGCAAATTGGGTTAATTCTCCTGAAATATTAATTCAGGTTAGATCATTTATGTAAATCAAGAAAAGCGTTGGTCCCAAAAATGACGTCTGAGGTATTCTCCAATTAATTCATATTTTGTGTGATGAGTTGCCTTGAAGAGAAAAGTTTTTGGTATATATATATATATATATATATATATATATATATATATGTCTTTATTCTTATTATTTTCAACATTTTAGACCTCATTGCTTTATAAACGTGTTTTTTAGTTTTTTAAACTATAATTTTATTTCTAACTCTTTAATCCATATTGCTATAAAAGACTTAAAAACACTACGGAAGTAAAATTCTTCGATTGATTTCTCCACATGAGATGAAAACTATAACCTAATTTTGGCGAATGTGCATGCGCCATATTTTAAAATGTAAATTATGCTATGAAAAACCAGTGCATTCGCCATATCTCGCAGGCGCTGTGATAGACTACCACGTTGCAGTTTTACGATTGCCCAAGTACTAACCGCTGTTGGCGTTGCTTGTCTCCATATATCGACTTCAACTACAAAATTAATTCATTCAGGTTTTGGATCTACGTTCATTTCATGGCTTAACTAATATATTCATAGACATGATAAACTTTCGTCAAGCTGACAAGCCAGGATATGTCCACAACACATATCTCGGGCTTTTAAATCCATGTCAAAATTTGAGATTTTTCCAGCAGTAGTTTAAAGGAAGCTAGCAAAATTCACGTTTTTAATTGGGCTCTATCTGTTTAAATATTTCAGTTTTGTACTTTTGGCCAGGATTTTGAGATGAAAGCCCCTAGTGTGACACCACTGCAGCATCCGTATTCTCAGGCCGCACCGATTCAATAAATCCCGGCATTATATTACAAAGGCGCAGGTAAAAGTGCATATTTTATGTTTTTCTTTGCGCGCTCACCATTACGCTTAATGGAAAAGTGGATTGGATAATATGAAATAAATGCCGATAAATCGTCTGGATTTTTTACAATGTTATTAGCGCGATGCCATAAACAATCGATAATGCATTGAATGGAGTAAAAAATAACAAAGAAATGAGAGTATATATACGGCTTAATTCGAAGGCTATAAAGATATCTTATCAGTATGATTGGTATGAGTATTGGATTGGATGTTTTGTTCTTGTAGATTGATATTGCCAGATAGGGAAGTAATTTCTTTTATTGATATGTCGTAAATGAAATATTGCGTTGTTGGGGGAGAATGTAGAGAGCATTGTAACTAATTTGTTGACTAGTATCTTACATAATGAACCTCGATACTTTTTGAATTACTTTTCTCAATCTGCATTGTATTTGATTTTTTATTTCGTTTGAGTTCGAATATTTAACTGAAAACTCATTATTCATCTGAAATGTGGATTCCACATCTGAGTAGTCTGTCAGTGCAAACATAAAGTGCGGCTTTTTATAGTCCCCCCCTGTTAACTTTTGAACGGTTCGACGTACAACAATGGGACGAAAGCCGTTTTGAATAGTATCACCGATACTACTTTTTGAAATGAAAGACCTTGTAATTGCTCGATAGATGGCGCGGGGGGCACATGAACTTGAAAATTTCAAATAGCATTGGGGTCAAGTGGCACATCGTTGAAAAGATAATTCAATTATCTTTTCAACCATTTAATTTTTTTCGAACTTCTTTAATACATTTTTTCACAATAAACATTTGAAATGTCAAGAATAAGTGCGGATCTGAATGGTACCCCCTTATCTTGATAACTTTTGAACGGTTTTATGTGAAACAATGGGACAGAAAATATTTTGAATGGTATTACCGATCCTACTTTCTGAGAGAAGATACATTACAATTACACAACAGAGGGTGGTGGGGTTCGAGTTGTACATCGTTGAAAAGGTCATTCAAATCAACTTTCCAACATGGTTGTTCTACGGAAACACAATTGCGATGAGTAACACAAATACGGTCAATAGAGGAAGATTCCTGACTTAAATAATTTTTCATTTTCGAATTCCTTGCAAAGCTTTTGAATCCATACAATATTCCAATTTCCGACCCAAATAATACCCCATCCATTTATTTTCAATGACCATAATCATAACGGGTACCATTTATTGGATTTGGTAAACTGATAAGTAAGCGGTTACCTAGAAATGACTAATATGAAGTTGTACTATTTTGGCGATTTTCAAGACTTTGTAATGTTTAAATGATTATAACACTACTTACCTGCTCTTCATATTAAATTATCGCATAAAAAGCCGCACTGTATATTGAAAAGTTCGTAGAGATAGGGAATGATCTTACTTTCTCAAATTGCGCGGTGGATAGACCGCTACTGAGAGTGTTGACATTCAAAAATGTATTCAGTAATATTACCACTGATGATGTGTCTTTATGGATTTAATTTTTATATTCCCGACATAGGACTTCTCTTACATTTGTTAAACTATTCGCGATTCGGAACTGGGAAAAAACTGTATAACTAGTGTACTTTTTACAAGCTTTTTTTAGTTCCACCTGTCCCGGTGTCTGTCTGTAATCAAATCTTTCAAGTTAAATTTGACCCACTTCTAGTTTGCCCGATTAACGGAAATTTGGCGGGTGTTCATAGTTCCCGTCACAATGCATTATGTAATTCATTGTTAGAGAAAAAAACAAAATGGCGGCTCTAAGATGACGGATGAGATTTGTGTTTATGATCCGATTCGACTCAAAATCGGTATGTGGGGGTTTTCGGGGTCGAACATTATTAATTTTTTGTCAAAATTCATAAAATGAAAATGGCTGCTCCAAGATTGCCGACGATCTCGGTGATTATGGTCCTATTCGATTCAAAATTGGTGTGTGGGGGTTTTCAGGATCGAAGATTGTGAAGTTTTTGTCAAAATTTATAAAATCAAAATGGCGACTCCAAGATGGCAGCTCCAGGATGGTCTCCTCATTGAAGAACTAGATATTACTGATATTTTATTAATTCGAAATCAGAGTCTTCCATTTCATCATATTGAAAGGTTTTCCTAAGCACCAGAGCTGATACTCTTTCCAAACTAATATTTACTTATAGAAAAACTAAAATTTCATCATAATTAGTCACGGTATCATTTTATAGATTGATTGCTGTCGTAGATATATGACTCTATCAAATATAATTATACAAGCGTGAGTTAAAACTAGATTTTTTGGGAGTTTTAACAAAATATTGCTTTCGAAGATATACTCGGTGACTCGCCATTACGGTTCTAGCAGAACTTTTGAGGTATGAATTTGGTATGAAATATGTAGAATTCTGGAATTCGGTATAAATGTTCATCAAATCGTTATATTAGTTACAGTATACATGAGAATCTGAGTTTTGGTAGATTTTCATCAAATGTTATGCATCGAGTGAAAACGAGCAAATTTCTCATGGTCCTTCCTTTGTAATTGTGGTGGTAGAATTTCCTCAAAAGAATAATACAAGTGCTCCCGGAAACTACCGTATTTCTTGCTGATATCCGTGAGGTTATAGACCAACTCATTGGTGTTCGTTCATTTCCACTTATCATGCTGAATTCCATTAAAAGTGTATAGTCGTCCATTTTGAGTACAGTGAACTTCCCCGACTGCTTCCGAGTAAAATTATCGTGAAATTTATAAGGAGAATCAGCTCATAATTTTCAAACATACCCGGCAAATTGCGATCGCAGATAAGCTCGACGTTATTCTCTTTCCTTAGCTCCAGAAAAAATGTAGAAAAAGATCATTTCGCTATCTACCTACTTAACATTAGCATTTGCCAAGGATAATGGGTTAATTGAATTAACGGCCCCTGTGTACCTCGCAAATGGAAATGGAAATTAGTAAACATAAGCTAGTACTATTTATTTTTAATTCACGGAGTCTGTAATTGGGAAAAGTTGCCATTTTATTTTTCACCCGATGCATCTCCCAATGTAAAAACCCGATGGCGCGCTAGTCGGAGAGGTAGATTTCACAATGTATTGATTCTGAAATGATCATCAACCAAGTTGATATATCATGGAAAAATTTTTCATTGGAAAACACAAACACCGTTTGCATTTTTGTGTTAACCTCACAATTCAGATTAAAATACAGAAGTCCATTTATCTATTAAATAAAAACACATATGAATATAGACAGTACGTATTTGGCTTTCAATCTCTATTTTAATTCACTTCAAAAAATTTGAAATAATAATTATGTATCGAGTTCAACTCGAGAAATGTCAAAATGGGATGGCACGGTGAATCGAAACCATGGATGACTTATTGATGACGTTGTTACCTGATTATATATATATATATATATATATATATATATATATATATATATATATATATATATATATATATATATATATGTATACCTGGTGTCAACGTATCCTTTCAAATGGAACATCCTGTATATTTTTACTTTTTTGAATTCTAAGGAGGATTCTGATGGACATGAATTAATAATTACATAAAAGATCAACAATTTGGATTCAGGAAAAACCGCTCCACAAGTCAAGCCGTTCGTAAACTGATGCCTAACATAGTCGAGGGCTTTGAAAATGGTCAACAAACTGCAGTAACTCTATGTGATCTCAGCAAAGCCTTCGACTGCGTCCTACATCGAGGGTTACTTTATAATCTTGAACTCTATGGTGTGAGAGGGACAGCTTAATCATTTTTCGAGTAATATATATGTGGGAGAACTCAGTGCGTAACATATAATATCAATTCGTCAGTATGTTAACCGATATTTTCAGGAGTGCCCCAAGGATCAGTTCTTGGGCCACTCCTGTTCATAATATTCATAAATGACATTTTCCATCACATTAAACCATCCCAATGTATATTGTTCGCAGAGACATAACCTTTTACAATTCCGCTTCAAATCATATAGAATTTCACCATAAGCATCTAACAGAATCAGTGAGTGGCTCACCCCTAACAACCGAATCAAAATGACACCAAAACACAATCAATCACATTTTCTTCCAACATGTCCCTTACCACAGACATACTAGTTAAGCTGTTAGGTATCACCCTAAACAGGAAACTTAAATGGGCTGAACTTCATTGACATACTATGCAAGAAGTTGGCAACTCAAATCTTCATCCTCAGGCGATTGAGAAACACTGTTGATGAGAAAGTACGTTCCATTCCCTGTACCGATTGTGACAAGAAATACATAGGGCAAACAAGCAGATGCTCCAAAGATAGAATGACGTCGCATAAGAGTGATGTGAGGAATAATAAACAAACCTGTACTTGGTCAAACACGTTTGGGTTAACGATAACAATTATAGAAATGGTTTCCTCCATCTTGATAAATATGCTACCGAAAATTCCCTTGCAATTCAAGTTAATGTTCAATTTGGAAATTCAGCGAACAATAAAAACATATTTCATGTTTGCAATAAGACTGTTTATTATAGAGTATACTTGGTGTTCCATTTGAAAACACCGAATTCTCGTTTGTATTCAACAAAATTATAAATTAAAATTTGAGAGCCCTTAAATACACAAAGTAAAAATATCTGAAAGATTTATGTGTAACTGTAATTCTTCTATCTGCAGAAAATATTTCATCGACGTTTGAGTGGTTTAATCTTCGATAATAAGGCCGCAAATTGCACGAGTTGAATTTCCTAGAGGCAAAATGCTTAAGGGAAAATTTAAAAAATTGCGATAAAATCCTTTAGCACGAATGATATTTGATGAGAATATTTCCCGATTCATATTTGAAACTGAATAAAACTACCAGAATTCATGTTATATTCGAATTTTCAACGTGGGAAGTTACAACAATTCTTCTCGATCCAGGATCGAAGGAATCGCTTTACAGATTCATTCATAATGATTATTCACTGCTCTTGAACTGACTCAAAAACTTAAAATACATAAATTTTTCTAGTGTTTTCAATCAGGATATAATTTTGAAGAAAATGGGTTAGGGTTGGCTTGTTTCCTGCTAAGCTTACACGAGCGTCTGTGTTTTTTCACGCGAGAATTGAGGTTTGTAGAGGCTACCATAGGAAGAAATAGCATATATTCACTGGAGAAATTAAGTAAAAAACCAGTTTTCAAAGATTTTTCGATGCTTTTACCTTGTAAGTGCATCGTTTGCAGAATCTGCGCTAGGATTTTTATTGAAATTTATTTTCGAAAATAAAAAATGACGGTGGTTGGATTCGAACCCCGGTTGCTTTTTTCGTGGCCTGCTCCTCAGATAACTAGGCCATCTCGGCTTTGTTATAGGTATAATTTTGAATGCCTGATACTAATTGAGTTTTGTGTAATTTGTGCTTTTTTGAGATTTTTATGAAGTTGTTAGTGGTTTTACAATTATTCATGAAATATTTCTAGCTCTGCGTGATAGTCTGGTAACCTACCCACTACTCCACAACTCCCATTGATTATAGAGAACATGGGAGTAATATGATTCACAGCCTCACTTGGTTCATTTAACAGTCTGAAAAATGTATATATTTGAATTTCAATATCAAATCACTGTATGTAGTGAGCTCAAAATCCCTTATCCAATCCATTTTGAATTACATGTTTTCTCACAGAAATTGAATTATATATGATATATGAATTGAATTATATATAATATATTAATTGAATGCGTTGACATATAATGACGGGTGACAGGGCAGAGTGTGGTGTTATGGAAAAACAATATCGAATCTACTAGTGGTTTTATCGAAAAAAAATATCGAATCTACTAGTGGTTTTATCAGTATAAAACAGCGAGAAGACGTTTTATCACTAAAACTGATCCGATTGGTCTTCTCTGTTTGAAATTTCGGCCATTTGATTGGCTCAAAAATAATAAGGGAAATAGTCGAATTAAATGAATGAACTATGCCTTAAACATAAAAAGGAAGGTTTGTTTGAGGCTCTGAGAAAACAACCCCTCCTTTTCCAAGTATACAATAATATCATAATTACATTCGTGGAATATAAAATTCATCCATAAATATAACAACTTCAGCTTTGCTCATTATTGATCAAATTCCCTATTTCGAGGAGGTATTTCAAATTATATGTGGTACACTAATTGTGTTAAACGTAATTGGTCGCTGTTATTGAATTATATGTAATCTAGGTAATTGAAATGGATGTCGCAGGTTTTTCTGATACGAAGTAGAAACGACGGATATCAATTAACGTGATTCCTGTTTATTTCTTTTGGAAAATCAATCAATTCATCATCTGACACCTCCTAATCATGCAGAAATAATTGGAAGTTGTGAATAAATTGTGATATTAAATCTCAGGTACTTGATGGGCACTTATTAATTAATTAATTCCTATGTAATGAGATGTTTTTTTTCAAAACTAATATAATTTACAGCTATAAAATCACTAGAGAATTGATTTTTGCGAGTAGTCAATATTATTTTTGTGTAACAGACAAGATTATGATGCTGTCAGTTGCACTGTTATATAAAACATGTCGGAAATTTAAAATTAGTTCTAATGAAGCTTAATTGTCCTCATTTTGAGTTAGTCGTTAAAATGACCATTCTGAAGGTTAGAGAACAATAGGCTGTGAAAGTAAAAAAAGTATATGAATTATACACGAAAACCGTGGGGATTCATACTATATTTCATTAAAAGGCACTCATTAGCTTTTGTTACAACAATATCTCGTATTTTAATTTTTTCACTACGATTTCCGAAACCGTGTTTTACGATTGAATCAATCGTAATTTTTTTAAGTGCAACATTTCAATAAAATAATTTTTTCGTATTGCCTCAGTTTTCTTGATCTCAGAAGCATACTTCAAATTGGTCATTAGGCATCGTAATTTTTCATTGGGAACTTTCGTCTTGGGGTGTTGACAGGAGCAATCTTAGGCATTTTACTTTTTTATTTATATTTTTTCATTCATTCCTGGTATTTGATATATGAACCAGCAGCCATTTGAAGACAACTCAATAGACTCGTACCTTTATAGCAACATTTTTTAGTAATAGAAATTTGAATGAATCTAACTGTGCTTTTGTAATATTGGTACTCAGAGCGACTGATTCATAGTTTTAAAATATGTGGAAAATTCAGAATGTGTTTTCCTCATACAATGGTTGAAATATTACATTATTTGCTTCACGAATATAGAGTGTTTACCCAAACATGATCGATATTTCCATTATTACGGAACTTTGAACAAATGGGACCATTCACTAGATTACTACTCATTAAATATAAAAGGCTTCCATTATCCCAACAAAAACGTTTCTGTTGTTTTGATGTATTTCCCAATGTCTTTGGTACTGCAAACATCAATAGAAGTTCATGAATAATGTGTTGAAATTGTTATGTACTCAAAAGGATGAACAGGGTAGGACTGGAAGAATATATAATCACCATTTGTTTTTTTACGTGGATTTCAGAAGAAATTGTTCTATTACAAATATTTTGAATTTATAATTTTAAATATCAGTTAATATAAAGTAACTGATAATACCGATATAGTAAGTAATAAATCGATATTTTTGTGAAGATACGAAATTTCTCACAGATACCTAGGGCATAGCTAACGATCTGATTAAATCAAGAAAAGAGACCCAGATTTTTCTCTATATAATTTCGTTGTCCGTTATTTTTTTGATTGATTCTGGTTGTCAATATCAAACTAAAAGACCCACAAGCTAATTGTTGAATTATTTTCAGTTTTTTGGGTGAAATCCTCTGACACCTCTGACACTATGGGAACAAAGCTCACCAAATTCATCGTTTTATTTCTTATCAGATAACAGTCAATCCCTGGCGTGACATTAATAATGTTTAAATGATTTATTCGGTACGATTTCGGATAATATTAGAAAAATAATAATCAAAGAAACTTGAGAGGTGTCAAGGGACACCCGGATGGAACGAAGTTCCTTTCGATTAATTGTGAAGGAATTGTAATAATTTTTTTTTTTTAAGTTATAATAATATTTTATATATATATATATATATATATATATATATATATATGCACTCTGTCTGTCTATTCTTTCGTACACGTCATAGATGCGCGGACTTTGTAAACACAACAGAGTGTATATATATATATATATATATATATATATATATATATTACTCTCTCGACTTCGTAAACACAACAGCGTATAGGTTAGAACACGCATGGCTTGCTAAATACATACGCATTGATATTGTAATATTAAAATATAATTTGCTTTTAAATTTATTGAAGTTATGACGCGTACACTTGCTAAACACACAAAAATGGATAGATTATAACGCGTATGACTTGGTTAGCACAATATTGAAGAGAGGTTATAATGCGTACTTGCTAAAAATACATAAGCATTTATTATTGTCTGTATAAAATCTCTACTTACCTAACTCCATCAGCAATATCCGGAACTTGTGCAGAAACACTGTCAGGATTCATTATTGTTATTATTTTCTATTATTTATTATGTACAAAAAACCTGTATACACTCAACAAAAATAATCGTCGCGACACCACACTGTTCAATGTGAAATAGAAAGACGAAACGAAAATAACTGGCTTGCTTTCTATCATGTTCATCAAAGATAGAAATATATGGTTTTTATAAGTTTCATCCATTGAATGCCATCAAGGCTCTGGTTGTTTTTTACTCGTGGACTATTAACTGCATCCTATTACCATTTGTAGATCGAATGGTTAAAAACTCCAAAGCTCGGTGAAATATTTCGAAGTAATTTGAAACTCCATAACTGAAAAACTAGTCAATTCCAGTGACAGTTACGCTAATAGGAAACGTCAATTTGTGTCCCTCTTCCTTGTTTTTTGCATTTGATAGTGATTGGATTTGATAGTAACCTGGATGGGCTGCAGACAAATGACATCACACGACAGCTGTCAAACAGACTATTGGACGAACAGACCATATTGGTGTAAACAACAACGCTAATTATTGAATATTGAATTTTATAGGCATATACCTGGATATTTTTTTGTCTTTATAAATATGAGAACTCGTATGATTATTTCACTTCGGCTCGTCATCATATATGTATGCACAATGGCCGATTAAAGTGATTATTATTTCAACTACTTGCCCAGAAAATATTTTCGGAGAAACAGTTGATATCTGAAGTGGGATATGAAATCAAGCTATAAAAACATAGGAATCATAGCAAAGATATCGGTCACAGTGAAGACGTATACATAGGAACCGAAATTGTTTTTATATATTCCACAAGAACAGGTCATTTCGATGATGGAGAACAATCCTTTTCCTATGCCTAAATGAAGAAATGAGTTTACTAACAGCGAAGAATGAAACATTAACAGAGTTTGTTTCTGTTAATATTTTACAGGTACAAGAAATGTTGATGAGAGTTGAAAAGAGTCCCAAAGAAACAAATTGAGACATTGGATATTAGAATATTCAATAAATGTAATACAAATACAGATGCATTAAAAATATAGATTTTTTAAATTCATTTGTTTTTTTATAATAGTTAAAAGTAAAAATCCAATATTTCCATGTTTCTTAGATTTAAATTTGACATTTAGAAAAATGTATGATTTCAGAGTTTTCATTATAATTTTTAACCGACGAAACCAAAAAGGAGGAGGTTCTCTATTCGACCCGTATATTTTATGTTTTTCCATCATATTTTTTTATGTATGATCACGCATAACTTTTTACTGAGGCGTCCGATTCCGATAATTCTTTTTTCAGTGGATAGGGTGTGCTTCGAATTTGGTCCCATCTGAATTAAAAAGATCAAATCCACCCCTAAAGGTAGCGAAATGAAGGATATTGATCACTCACCCTCTGAATTCTGGTCCGTTAACCGATTCTATCAGGCATAACTTTGTACTGGGTTCTTCGATTTGGATGATTCTTTTTTTAATAGATACGGTATAACTTATATTTGGATTTTGCAAGGAATTAGCCACCCTTACGGGTAGAAAAATAGGGGATAATTGATTTTTCACTAGTGAACATTGGCACACACATAGGTAGTTGACAATGACAGATCGCTACTGACATTATTCTTGTTCCGTCAAAATCAGTATATTTCATGAGAGGATGGAATGATATACAAAGTAATGAAATAAACTAACCAGAACAACGAAAATAATTTATATTACAACAAATAGTAAAAGTAGATAATCATATTAATTAACTGGTAATAGTTGAAGTAAGGTGGGTAAATAAGTATTTTGGAAGTAATCAAAAAACAAGTAGGTAGTAATTGGTAGATTTTAGCCACAAAAACTGAAAAATAAAAACTTTTTAACAAAAAATTAAACCGACGAAATACGGAACTGAAAAGTAAAAAATAAAAACTTTTTAACAAAAAATTGAACCGACGAAAAAATCAACTGAAAAGCAAAAAATAAAATAAAAGAAGGCTAAATGATAATTGAGCTCCTAAACTAATGTAAGTAACTGATTTTGAGTCGGCGCCAAACAAACTAGCAATTGAATTAGGAAAAGCGTAAAATGATGGCAGCCAGATGCACGGCTGCGTTTTGATGGCTTCTTTCATAGATAATGATCTTCGATAATTGTTTGTTTGGCGCCGACTCAAAATCAGTTACTTATATTAGTTTAGGACCTCAATTATCATTCAGACTAAGAAGGTTTATTTTATTTTTTGCTTTTCAGTTGATTTTTTCGTCGGTTTGATTTTTGTTAAAAAGTTTTTATGCTTGGTAAATTCTTCATGAGTTTGAATTTTGGTAGCAAATCATTCGAAAATTTGCGCATACAAGCAGAAATGCAATAAGATAATTAATTACAAAGATACGTACAAATAAAGGTAAGTCGTTCTGGTTATTATATTCCAACCAAGTATAATTTTTTGAATTACGAAGTGTAAATCTACTTCGCATTTGACAACCACGCAAATTGATTAATTCTCCTAAAATGATACTTCTACATAAACATAATTTTTTGCCGAATGCTGCATTGTCCTGCAACTACTACAAAAACTACAGATGAGGATACCGATTTTTCTCTTTTAAAGGCAACCAAGATAATTATTATTAAAAGCAACAATGGGCCATAGGCCAAAGATTATAAGCAAAAGGCAGACTTGTTTGCAAAACAATTGGCTGTTATATTCATTCACACCTATCCTAGCGCATTAAGATCATTACCTGAATAATATTAACAATCCAAGATCTGAAAATACTTGTTATCATAAGAGAAAAAGGCAAAAACTGATCTGAAACCAATAATGCACAGCATTTCTTTATGATTACTGGTGAGATCTCAAAGCAGTTAACTAAAAAAGGTATAGTCATTTTCACTTATTTTTTCCACGCAGCTGGAATTTGGCGGATGTAATCGTATTCCCAAAACCAGGTAAATAACCCAAAGATGTGAATTCCTATACACCGATTTCTCTTCTGCCAATAATCTCGAAGACTTTTCGAGAAATGACTGTCCAAAAGGTGCCCCCCTAGAAGAAAAACTATTCTGTCCTGCAGACTTAGCGCAAGACATAGTATGGCAGGAAAAGTTGATTTATTAACTAAACAAATGCCTTCAGAAAAATTCGTTGGCATTCATCCAGATGAATACTCAAATATGAAAGGAGAGAAAGCGGGTTTGCCTCAGGCTAATGTTTTTGGTTCCATTTCGTATTTACTGCATGCCTGCGATCTATCAGTAATAGGCGATATAGTTGGTGCTGATAATACTGACCTCCTTGTGGTAGATCATCATCAAGGAAACTCTGCTAGAAAATTTCAGACAAAAAGCAATGAAGTAGTAGGTTGGACCAGACAATGGGAAATCAAGCCCAATGAACACAAATCTATTTACATGAATTTCACCAACAATAGGCTAATAGAACCTTATTCTCTAGATATTAACGGAACAATCGTCCCATATTCGGTGAACACTATATACCCCTCATGACTCTGAACAGAGCATGTCAATAACTTAATTAGGCCTGAAATATAGACAGTATCACTGGCTTATTGGAAGTAACTCCAAACTTTCAATTTTCAACAAGATATTGATCTTGAAGCAGATTTTGAACCCAGCTCAATAGCAACCAGCTTTAGGGTTATACTAGTAACTCCAAAATGAAGTGTTGTGAAAATAAATGAATGCCCCTCTCATATTCTTAACTCTGATCTTCATCGAGACCTTCGGATACCAACCTTAAACGAAGAGACCGAAATGTTTGGTGGCAAGCACGAAGCCAGGCTCCACCTCCATGTGAATGCAGAAACTCTTCAACTGCTGGACAAGCAAGATCATGTCCGAAGATTGAAGGAAACGAAGCCAATCGATCTTGTGTAGTGTTTTTGTGAAAAGCAGATCATAGTGTGTGTATGTATAGTTTATAAAAATATTGAGAACATAATTAGATTTACTCTGGTAGGTGAATATCTAGTTTTAAGATTTATTTGATTTTAATTAATGGTGAGTCTTAGGTAAGTATTAATGATCGTAAAAAAATGCTGAATTGACTACTGTTAGAAAATTCCGTTGCCTATTGCTAGGTTAGCCAAGTTAGGTCAGGATGTGTTCACTTTTGAACGTTCGATACCGAACTGATACCTCATAAAAAAATTCATCCAGTACAGACCAGATATGTCGTTACACCAACGTCACTGCAAAGCATGGTATTACTGCAATGAGACAAACGTAGATTTGACATGAAATTGTTTGGTTTGTGAGAGAAAGTGAACAAAAATGTACTTTTATGAAACTTGGTAACACGGCACTTTTCATTTTCTAGTTGTGTAGAAGAAATATTATGGGTCCAGAATCCTCGGGGCACGAGTCAAACTCATACATTACAGTTTTTGTAATATTTCCATAACAGATTGGTTCTCACAAGTTTTCTGCTAACAGTCAATGAATACTATAGTATCGTAGCTCACTTTCTTATCTTTTCTGAAAAATATGTTACAAATTTATTGAACCAGTCCATAGCCAGTAAGTAACCTTCCCGCGATTGTCGATAAATCAATGATTTGTTCACTATTGCACGCCTGCAGTGTCTTTGACTAAGTGTATATACTTCCATGTCATAAATCACTGAACCGTACTCTGATAAATCTTTCGCTGGTTCTGTTTATGAAATCTGAACTGTCTGACATTTAACCTGCCTGAATCCCAATAACCTTTTATATCGCAACATTATTATTATTAACAATAATTTTTCAAGTCTGTTCTCGATATTGTGAAAGCGATATGCCCAGCCTTGCGGTTCGTATAGCCGTTCTAGAATGCCGTCCTGTTTATTTATGATAGGAATATTATATTATGTTGAGAATGTTTTACAGAAGAAACTGAATACGATATCGTAACCGAATAGATATTTGTTTCAAGAGGAAATTAATAGGTAGAAATAGATAAAAGAATCCGATGGAAGTTATTAATTATTTTCTCGTGTAAAATTGAAATTAAATAGTTATAATATGTGGTCCGCCTTCCAGTCTGTATACCTGTTTACCTGTTCACTATATACCTGTCATTAAAGAGACCATTTCAGGGCATTGTATTTCGAAAATATTTCAATTCCCATTACTGTTATGAACAATTGAGGAAGCAACAGTAATTCCATGTAGATGATTCCAGAAAAAGATGTATTTCATGCTTCGTAAGAAAGTGACGTAACTGCTCCAATTATAACTTCTGAAATCTCTTATGATTAACTGCATTAAAAACAACCAATACGCTGCCAAAGTCAATGACAAAAAATTCAAATGTCACATCCTTATCATATTGTAACGAAGCAAATTTTTTAGCTCGTTACTAGGACCCTGTTGAGGATGAAATACCTGTAAACTATCCCTTCAAGGTTTTTCTGTTTGTAATCTACTTAGGTAGTGTTTAATTTTTGTAATCCATTGAATAGGGTTGGTTTTGCACAGGTTGGGCTAGTTAAATTTGCATCCGGGCATTCACAGGTACTTAGGTTTCATTTTTAGAAATGTTCATTGAGCAGTTTTCCAAAATGTTCCTATCAAAAATAATTAAATTGGTATTTTCCACAGACTGGCTACTAGGGAATGGTATATTGTTGATTTTCAGAGAGAAGAGACTTTATTTCCTAACTGCCTCTTCAAGCTTTTCAAGAAAATAAGGTTATATCATGCGATAGTTAGTAGTGTACAGGGTGATCAGTCATCATAAAACATCCCGTATTGCAGACCAATAGTGTAATTTAAGCCTACATCTATTTGGAGCTCTTATTGTGTATCAAAAACAACTGACCCCAGGATATCGTCCGCATCTCCATCTGTTGCTACCCTGGTACGTGGAGTAAACCACTATAAAATCTGTCACCTGAGGTTCAAGGTTAAGAGTGAAATATATTCCTGAACGAAAAGTAGTTTGGGGGCCAATTGTAACGTTCGCCCCGAGAAACATATGTTACAATATATTATATGATGGAATTTTGGTAAGTTGCTAAGCTAATGGATAAAAGGGATTAACTAGTTGAACAAGTATTTTACGACAGAGGAATGATCCATCCACCAGGATTAAACAGATAATTGGATGAAGAAATGATCAATAATTTTTTTACGTTGCTAGGAAAGTAAACAAATGTTTGTTTATCCAGCAAAAGCGATGTAAACGAGTAATAGGCGTAGGTGCCAAACAAACAAAACAAACAATAGTAATTTGAATTTATTCAGTAATATTCTATTGTCGATACCTTGTTCAGGGTAGACTCCATCTAATTTATATGGATTTCATGAAGCCTCTTTGGATAGACTCTATTTGATTTATGTGTTATTTATGTGTTTTATCTGTCTAACCTAACCACAATTAAATGGCGGTATTTCATTTATCGTTTGTCGATCTCTTGTGCCGGTTCTATATTACTCAGTGAGTTTTTTTGAGTAAACAAATTATTACCTATCTACAAGAAAATAAATATGTGAAAAAAAAGTTGAGTGTCACATCATCATATCGTTTTCTTCTAGGAGGGTGATTAATAAAATCTCAATATGATGGTTTAATTTGTTTGTGGCATGTTTTGCCAAAAAATGTGCACCTTAATTCCAAGAAGCAACATTGAAAACTATATATAGATATATTTATGGCCCCAGGTATCTATATTATCATCATAAGGTAATACATTTGAATTATATACCAACTCTCAACTTTTACATGATATATGGATCGACACAAGCAAGCAAATACACTATAAACACTTAAGTATTTCTATATTTTATTGAAGCGTCTGGAAAAACCCTATGGCCAATACTATGTATTTATAATCAAAATTTTATATAATCCTTCAAATCTGTCAAGAATCTAGACACCCCCTCCCCTGCACTTGTAATTTTGTTATACTTTTAAGCCCCATCACCACCAATTTCCCAAGATATTGACGTCTGAATATGGCCACTTTCAACACTCATTGACTGACTGACCCAACTAACATTATAGGAAAAATAACAAGTAGAGACACAAAAATTCTCCAAGAAGGCCAATTTATCTATTTCTGACAAATTATTTAAGTATGAAAATTCATCGACTCCATAGGTAAAATGCATTGGACAATCTTAACTTAAAGTATGACCTAATACCCCAATAAATAAAAGGTTAAATGTCTCCTAAAGCAAAATCTCTTTGAAGTTCATGAATTTTCAATTAGAAAGTTACCAAATTAAAACCACAAAGTTATGATTTTGTATGACAAAATGGATGTCACAATCGAATAATATTTAAAAACACTCAACAGTTTTAAGATTACATACTTCTTACGTGGAGAAGCTCTCTTTGGTGTTTTTATCGCGTTTGTGGTTTCCTCTTCATTGCAACAATTGCTATACTCACGATTTACTGTAAGATTCATGCATTATCTTTATTTTATACACAATGCCCGGATAATCACTCAAACTGTAATAACTGCCATCTAGATAGATGTTCAAGATAAGTTAATTGTATTAAAAATTATATTTCCATCCATAAAATTATTCGGGTCGTGAGAAAGCAGGTGAATAATTGTGAAAAGTTCGGAATTCCTTTTAAGATAACATATTCGAAGCTCGGCACATTTGAAATTCCTAATGGAGTCGTATTCTTCAATTTATTCTTCTTATGAATATTCAAGTTACTGTTTTATACCCTTATATAGTTTCCAGATTTCATAACTGGCACTGCAATGTTATTTATTATCCAATGTAGAATAGAATAGAATAAGAAATGAAGTGATCAAGTGCAGCCCCGTAAAATTATTTTTGCGCATCAGTCTATAGTATGTTTGTAATATTCCATTACACTATTCATGGAAAGAATGAAGTTTTCAACTGAAAAAACTATATTTGTTGTTCAAAAAATTACTTTGATTTTAAACTCTCCCGCTGATAAAATGACGTCATATACGCTATCTGCAATTTCGATTTCCCTTTTATTCACAACCACAAAATACACTGAGAAAAATGTAACTCGGCTCTGTTTCTCGTTGAAATTCAATTCCATTGCATTATAAAATTCTGTAGGTTGATAAATGTGAGAAATGATATTTAGTATGCTTTGTCACCTTGGGGGCGATGGTGTTATTGGTGTGGAACTATTGAAACATTTAAATTAACTTCAAACTGCACTGTAGAGTTTTTTCGTTTGCAGAATCAAATTCAGGAGGTTGAAATACATACCACTTGATATGTGAAATCATTTGTCGCCTCGTCGGAGGGTGTGTATTGGTTGGGGATGGTGAAAATAATGAAAAAAATCATCATTTATCGGCTCGTCACAGGGTGAATTCGATTCTGCTAACACTGCCAATTACACTGAATATTGATTTTTTCAGCATTTGCACCCCAAAAAAACACCCTTTGACGAGGCAACAAATGATTTCATATATCAGGTGGTACGTTTTCCCCAATTTTTTCCAAAAACTTACACTACGTTTAATTTCCCCCCCCGACGGGGCGACAAATATTTTCATATATCAGGTACTATTTCGATCTCCTGATTTCGACATTTCTACCCTCCGACGGCGACATTTATCTAGTGTTATGTATTTCAACCCCCTGAATTCGATTCTTCACACTGAAAAACTGTACACTGCAGTTTAAACTTTTTTTTTTCAACTTCTCATATCAAAGTATGTTCGAATGTTAATTTATATTTTTCAACATTTTCACCTCTATAAATATAATTTCTCACATTTTTCAATCTTATCATTTTATCATGCAATGGAATAAGCCCTACATTGTCGTTTTAATCAGGAACAGAGCCGAGTTACATTTTTCTCAGAATATACTGTGGTTGTGGAAAACTTCACACCCGTTTTGATATTCCAGTTCCTTTTTCTTGAATTCTTTATGGAGACTTCATTTGACATCATCATTATTCTTGAAAGATGAAAGATAAGCGCCATGTGAAGTGGAATGAATAGAAAAATCGAATTAAACGGTTTTCTTCACATAAAGGATTCAATATAAATTGAACCAGAAAATGGTAGATCTCAGGTGAAAAACAACTACTTTCCTGGCAAATACCACGCAGAACGTTGAATGATATTCACCTGAAAATCCATGCATACTTCCATATAATATCAATGGACATTGAATGCAAATGTTTCTTTCTGATAAGCTCGATTATGTTCAATTTATGTCGTGTTCACCTAACAATCCGCATACCGGTTTCAGGCTTCTTGGCCCTCATCAGTACGGAGTAGTCAACCAGCCAAAGGTGCAAAGAGCTCTGGCTGAAGTGAGACACAACGTAAACAAACCATCATCGAGCTTGTAACACCTATAGGTACGCCGGAAAAGATAAACTTTAACTGCCGGTACCTAGTGACAGAAAGAAACACTCCGAAAATCTCCCACCTCGATAGGTTTCTGAATAAAAGATTCCTTCTCAGTAGGAGTGGCAAGCCTGTCTAGCATATAGTGAAAGATAAGCGCCATGTGAAGTGGAATGAATAGAAAAATCGAATTAAACGGTTTTCTTCACATAAAGGATTCAATATAAATTGAACCAGAAAATGGTAGATCTCAGGTGAAAAACAACTACTTTCCTGGCAAATACCACGCAGAACGTTGAATGATATTCACCTGAAAATCCATACATACTTCCATATAATATCAATGGACATTGAATGCAAATGTTTCTTTCTGATAAGCTCGATTATGTTCAATTTATGTCGTGTTCACCTAACAATCCGCATACCGGTTTCAGGCTTCTTGGCCCTCATCATTTTTCTAATCATTATTCTTGTTGGAAATAATGAAGGAGAAATATTCCCACATAGCTGTGAAGAATACAAGTTGTTACGTCTATGGTTGACTGACTAAACAGTATCCACGTTTAAAATTGATGGTAAGTCTTCAAGACGTTTGAGACATTGTTGCATTCATGTCATCTGGATGAACTCGATCTCCTACAGTGAATAGATGCATTGAAATATCACATTATTATTTTGGTTCCGCTATACAAAATGTTTCCATTTTTATGAAGAAGATCAGTTGTTGATAGTTCCCAGAAGAACCGTTTCTAATAAACTGAGATTCATCCTATTTTATGTGAATTTAACGATGAAAGCATTTAAATAGCCTGTAATGTCCTGATTCATCATTCTTATCAAACACTCAAGACTCATCAAAATAGCAATCAAGTGTGCATTCCAGTAGAGGTTTTTCAACTTTGGTGGCATCGACGATGGCATACTCGGTATATGCATCGAAGACAGTACAAAAATATAGATTGCGAAATATTTTCACAATCACTTCTTCGGCCGAACCTTTTTATTTTGAGTCATCAATTAACATTCTGAGCGAGTGTTTTATTTAACCGTATAACAAGAATTGTGTTATTCATTTTCGTTCCTATAATAACACATAAAGAACTTGGCAGAGAATTCGAGATACTAACAAGTACGTGTTTTGATATCCTGAAATTTATGGAATAGGCGAGAAGCTGATTGCTATCTGAGTGCATACTGGGTGTTGAATACCATGATCTCCAGAAAGGATTTATATTTCAGTTCCTCTCAAATTTTGGTTGTCATAAGGGCAGTCAATTTCATTTCTCCAGTTTTTCCCATCCCTTTCCATTTTATTCGTTCTAGCCATCTCGCTTCATTTGTATAACTAACATTTTTCAGTTCAATGAAATATATCATAATGATGGCGAAGCTAAATTTGATGTAATATTTACAGCAGATTTGCCAATATGGGAAAAATATGGAGGTAATTTGGAAGTGTGGAAAGTGGGAAAAATATATAATTATAGTAAAAGGAAATGATATCCAACCGATCTCAATCTGCCTACTCCTCAGTTGTAATCACTTAGGAAGGGGTTCAGGATTTTGTGACTCGACACCAGGGTATCAGTTTCCCTACTCCCCAGGTCTCGCCATTAGTTCACCATAAGGTCTCAATATGCCTACTGCTTCGAGAAGGCTCCAAAACGGGAGCCGAAAAATCGAAATTATCAAATTTCTAGACGCGTTTCAACTCGAACTTCAAATATTATTGGCATCAAAAGTTTTTCTACTGCAAGTATGTCCTTTTTTTCACAGACGATACCATAATCGATTCTTTAACTACTCTCGAATATCGCAAAAAATGTTCTACGAATCTCTGTTGATACTTTCATGGCAGATGTTTCTTCGAAAGCAATTCTCATTTAAGGATAACGTTAATGAAAATGTCCTTTTTCTATCTGTCCTAATTCTGATAAACTCTCCCGAAAATAAACTTTCTATTCCACCAATGCATGAACAGTAGGCCTCGCCTTTCAACTTCTCCAAAATACGCGAGGCCACCATCCACCAGCACAATGTTCTATATTACCATTGTAATCTTTAGCGGAGCCAAATCTTGTTTTCAGTCAAAACTGTAGTAGTTACCATGCCTCTCAAGTTTTCGTGAAGATAATGTTTCATTTTAAAATTGAATAAGTTTTTACATTCCACTCACGCAATGCTCTATTTTAACATGTTCCACTAGTTTTCAATGTTGTGTGTCTGCTTTATGGAAGAAACGTATATAGATCACTCATGTATTGCCAAAAGTGTATTGTTGAAATTTAAGAAAATCGGTATATATTTTGAGTGGCATGAAAATGATTCTTCTGAAAAGTTATCATAATTGTGATAAGCTAAAATATTTGGAAGGAAGATTATTTTTGTATCATAACAAAATCGAGAATTTAGGATTTAAATGATGAGGAAGAGCTGAGCTGAGAAAAGTATTGAATCACCTCACTTCTCACGCCTCTCTCTTCAACTCCTCGAGCTTATTATATGGAGGAGTTCTATACAACGTGCTGAGAAACTAACGTAGTTGACCTTCCAGGCAAATCAATTCAGAAACTGGCATTAACCCCTAAAATATCTGAGGAATAGGCTACTGGACGTTGTGAAAGGCATTCCAGTAAGAGACCGTTAACGATAGCGCAGAATAATCGTTCCCCGTTGGTTGCTGTATTAGAGGGATCCATCATATCCCAACTAACATTGCATATAAACGAAATGTCTTCGAAAAGTCCAAATTTATCTATTTCTGACAAATTATTTATTTTTCTTTCAAGTATTGATAACTCCAAAGTCATAATTATGGTTGTGAAAACATTTTTTTTCCTAGGATGCTGGTCTCGTTCCCAGCTGCACTTCAGCCTCTTGGGCTTTCTGTGCCTTCCGGTTTTGTTTTACAGCACCCATTCCGAACCCTAGTCCCCTGTACCAGTCTGTACAGGTTATTCACGTTGGCTATTGTATTCTTCGGGGGTAGCCTTGGCTGTCCGAATATTGCTTGTCTTTTGCGGTCTAGTGCCTCGCATTCTGACACTATATGTTTAGCCATTTCTGTCCCCTTACCACATTGTCTGCAGGAAAGTTCTCCGTTGTAAAGCCCCATTTTGTGCAGGTGTCCTCTCATTGGGCTATGACCAGTGAGAAGGCCCGTTATTGTTCTAACTTGGTTCCTACTCATCTTGAGTGGTTCTTCAGTTCATCGTTTCGACGGTTCTATAATAAATGTTTCCCCCGTGGTGCAGCGCTCTCTTTGTTTTAATTAGATTCAGTTTCTCGGAAGGCCGATTTCGTCGCTCCGAGTGCAAGTTCTGGGCCAACATATGGAGTAGATGAGCTCTTCCCAGCTAATTCATCAGTTATATCGTTGCCCTCGATTCCACAGTGTCCTGGAACCCACTTCGTTGTGTTCTGCGAGGGCACTGAGTTCTTCTCGGCATTCCCATACTAGTCTTGATGTCAGTTTTGGGTTTGTGAGAGCCTTTAGTGACGCCTGGCTGTATGTGTATATTTTGATCCGTGCGTTGCGCACTTCCCTCCCTTGTTTTCTCTCACGAATTGCAAGATTGCGTACATTTCCGCTTGGAATACGGAAGTGTTTATGCCCAGTGAAGTGCTCAGCTGGGTGTTTCCTCCCTCACCAGCTCCTTCCTTGGTCATGGATCTGTCTGTGTACCAGATCCACTCTCCAGGTTTGCTCTTGATGGTGTCATCTGTTCATTCCCTTCGGTCTTGTATGATCACCTCGAAGTTCGTATCAAAGAAGTATCTAGGTGTTGTGTGGTCCGTTGGTTTCATTTCATTAATGTTACCCCCCACTATTTCCTTTATCTTGTTGTGATCCGATCTGTTGTTCGTATTTTGTAGCCTTAAAAATCCCTTTCTTGCCTCCCCCTTTTGTTATGTCAATCGGGGGAAGGTCCAGTAGTGCTTCCATACCTGCTATTGTTGTTGTTTTCATAGCCCCCGTTATGCTGAGGCAGGCAAGTCTTTATACTTCGCTTAACTCAGTCGCGACTATTTTCTGGGTTATATTTGCACACCATACATAGGTGATCATGGGTTTCACCACAGTATTGTATGTCCAATACACCATTTTGGGCTTTAGCCCCCATGTTTTTCCGTGTGCTCATCAGGCTTCCATTAGTGTCACCACGGCTTTTCTCTTTACTTTTGCCAGTTGTTGGTTCCAGGTCAATTTTGAGTCTAGGACTACCCCGAGATATTTAAATACCCCCGACAACTAGATGTTGGTCCCTTGGAGGGTTAGGGGTCCCAGGCCCTCTAGCTTCCTTCTTCGGGTTGAAGCTTGAATGGTTGATTTAGAGTGCTGATATTTAAACCCTCTTCATTTATCCATGTACTGACCAAATTTAGGGCCGTTTGCATTATCTCCCTAACTGTGGTATCGAATTTTCCTTAAACTATGATGACTATGTCGTCTGCGTACCCAAGTGTTTCTTGTCCATTACTTTCTAGTATGATAAGCAGGTCTTCCACCACCATGGTCAAGACCAACATATCTCCTTCAAATACCATCGACCCCATAGCCAAAATGCATAGTAGAAAATCACTCATTATCAACTTCAAATATACCCTCACATAGTAAAAGTTATATATTGGGTGAAATTGTACCTGAATTTCAACAGAAAAATATCGTCAAGGTCCATGAATATTCAGGAAGAATTACAGAGTAAAAATTCACCTAATTTAAACAAACCTCAAATATGTTATGTTGGTAAGGGAGTAGAAGAGGCGATAAATGGGTCAAATTTGTACTTCCATCCTGAATAGGACTCCATATTTGTTAGATTGCACTGTTTCCACCATTTAATGAAAAATCCATAATTTCTACAAACCAACCACATCCTAATAAGTATCCGTGAACAAACTTCACCTTTTAAACTATATTTTCCAAAAAAGTTGATATACGTAATACACGAAATTCCATCTGTTTTAACACCAGTAAAAAAATCAACGTTTTCACAGAAAAGTTTTTCTCGGAATTTCAATCACGACTAAGAGTATCTATATTCATCTTTCTCTACTGTAAGTTTTGACTGACAATTGGTTTCAGAAGGCCATAAACTTATTTTCATTAGCATTGCCCTAACTAATACTAATGAATAGTTTAGTAACAGGTCTTCTTCTCCAATTTTTGTATCCCTCATGGTTAACTTAAGGCATGAATAGGTAGGAAGGACCACGATTAAGAGGCAAATTCTCATATTCATAACTTCGACCCGTTGGGCAAAATGATATTCCAATTTTCGCCATAGTTTCCCCGTATTGGTAAATCTGACGTAAATATGACATGAAAATTGCCTTTGTCAAATTGGATGCCAACCTATTTGGAGGTCGAAATGACGTAAATTCAAACCATAATGTTTGTTGGGATCTGTAAGAAAATCAAATCAATCGAAGAAGTCAGTAGTTCATGAGGCACTATTTCTCTAAATTCGTTGAATTGAAACGGATTCATGAAAGAGATTTCAGTTCTGATCCAATGTGCCGAAAATCTTTTCCCCAAGCACGCTTGTAGTTCTGAACAAAGTATTCTCTTATCAAACTGAGGTGGATGCTTACTCACAGAGGTTGATCTGCTTCAATTTCTATTCATTTCTTCCATTATCTCGCCCACTTTGTGTCCACACCCCGGCCTAATGCAACTACTACAGTTTGAGTGCTCGTCCCGAGATATTTATGATATTTATCGTTGTCGGTAATCACAACATTTCAAAGACATCATAAACCAAAGTTACGCCTACGTTGTATCATTTTATTGTCTCGGGCGATCATTAATTTTTGACTTGGAGCTCATAGTTAACAAATTAGTTTTAGTTATGAGATATATTGGGTTAAAACGTTTGCGATACCAGCTAGCTCCGAGATAATATCGCCTTGGGTGGCCTCCTTAACACCTATCACCGTCCGACTATGAAATACTTTTTTTAATTCCCCAGATCACATTCCACATAATTCCACTCAGATATTTAGTGGTTTTTTAACGTTCGATTTCTTCGACTAGATGTCAGACTCCGCTATAATTATTTCTCTATAGAACGCTGAACGCATGAAACTTTCGTTTCATGGCTTCCTTAACAACAGATGAATCAATCATAACGAATTTACTGACTGGTAGATCTTTGGGTGTGCCTCAAGGTTCACTCTGATACGACGTGGAGGTGCGTTGAAGAAATAATAAATTACAACGTGTGTCATATATATAAAATTATCCTAAACAATAATAATAACAATGTCAATTTGTTCAATAACCCAGCAGCTCGAATTTAAGAAATCAATCTTTCACCATTTCTTTTGTTATTATATACAGCGCGTTCCGATGAAAATTCAACAGATCAATTTGCAAAATGTGCTTCCAATATTATCCACCAGAACAATTTGAGCATTGCTTCACTACTACTGTTACAAAGGTGTTTGAAAAATTGTGACTTAATGTAACAATGCAGCGTTTCACTTTTCGTTACGTTCCAAACTCAGTTGACTCTTCCAAGAAACAGTTTAGGTAAAATTTACGTCATTTCGACTTCCATTTTGGATGACAAATTTAACGTATATGGGAGGATATGGAAGTGATTCAGGCGCCGAAAATTGGGATATCAAGGCATTTTGACCAATAGTTCGAAGGTATAAACAGGAAGATTTGCTTCTATTGGGACCCTCCTACCTATTCATGACCTGAAATTAACTATAAGGGATAAAACAAATTAAGATTATACGAAGACCGAAGTTTCGCGTATATTTTATCTTAATATACTGCCTTTAGTGCGATTCTAACTTTTCTGTGACTCTTTACTCGTGTTGAATAAATAGGACATAATTTTTGTATTTTTTGGCAGGTATTCATTTGATATGGTTGTTTTGGAAATTAATTTTTTTTTTTCGTTTCAGAAGCCTTATCATAAGATTCTTTTTTTGACTTTTTTTTTATCGTATTTGAGGTTATAATAAGGTAAATATTCTCCTTGAAACTTTGTGGTCCTTTTGCTGGTGAACTTTTGAAAATGTTACCTAATAAATAACCATAACCCTCCTGGGTATATGAGGGTATATTTCAAGTTAATAATAAGTGATTTTCAACTATGCATTTTGCCCGTGTAGTCGATGGATTTTGGTAGAGATTTGTTGGTCCCAACCATGAAATTCATAGGTATACTGAATTATGACTTTGCCAGAAATAAGTAAATTTGGACTTTTTGCCAACATTTTGTTTCTCTACTTGGTATAATTTTCTTAGAATGTTAGTTGGGCCTCTTCTCCGAGATGAAAAATATCGAAGCCGAAAAAGAACAAAAATGGACGATTTATCTTTCGACAAATGAGAAAATGAACTGTAAGATAAAAAAAAAGGCAGTATTAAATTTTGCAAAATGAAGCTTCAACGTGAATTTCCTGGATATAATAATAATAATAATGATAGACTCGCATTTGCTGGCCTTGTATCATTTCAATTCAAATGATTTTTTGATTCGCAATGATTATTGAATATTATTTTCTGAAACGAATTCGCAACTCGAACAAACCAAATTTCATATTCATACGAATTACAAAGGTCTCTTCCAGTAATTTTCCTTGAAAATGAAAACAAATCTTTTAACTCACTTTGAATACCGGCTCATGCAGTGATAATATTTGGTTGAGCGTTGTTGAACACGGAAAAACTAATATTAGGAGTATTAGTGAAAATACAGGGGTTGGCAGAGGAACTGTGAGAAGAATTTTGCACAAAAATAATTTTCATCCCTATTAGCCAAAGTTCATACACACTCTTAAAGAAAGAGATTTCGATATTCGAGTGGGATTTTCATTTTGGTTCCAAGGTGAGAGAGAAAATGATATCACATTTCCCTACAGGATTTTATGGACAGACGAAGCAACTTTCACGTCGAACGGAACAGTTAGTTCCCAAAATTGTCGGTGGTGGTCCAACAATAATCCAAATTTTGTAATAGAATGCCGTGACCAATATTCATTCAAGACAAATGTGTGGTGTGGTTTATTACATATCCAAATAATTGGACCATATTTTTTTAGACAAAATTTGAACGCAGACATGTACAGAAATTTCCTTATGAATTAGTTGTCTGAAGTTTTGTATAATCTGCCTCTAATTGTTAGACGAAATTTGTGGTATCAGCTTGACTTGGCACCGATCCACCAAACGGTAGAAGTGAAACAGTGTCTCAGTCAGATGTTTAAGGGCAAAGTGATAGGACGAGATTGGGAATATTATTGGCCACCAGAAGTGTATAAGCACAGACTATTTGCAAACAAAGAATATTTAGAGAATACTATTCGGGAGTGTTGTGCTAACATAAATCCCCTATTTATTAAAAATGCCATAAAGTCTGTGAATGAAAAGACTATAATTAGTTTAGAACGGGAAGGACGGCATACTGAATGATGAATTCGGGTTCTTTATAATAATAATAATGATAAGAATATTCAGTTGCTATTAAACAGAAAACAGAGAAATGGCAAAATTTACATTATTCAAATAAATATTATAGGAACCACAGAAGCAACAGAAGTAACTTGTATGTGTGTGGTAAAATATAAATTGAGTAAACTCTAAAGAATATTTTATAAACTAAATCATAAGAAATATAGATATAACATACATATGGGTACAAAAACTAAACTAACTAGAATAATATTAATGCATCTATAAAAAACACCAATGTTCTATTTAAAATTCGACGCCTTATATTGATGAATAACACATATTTAAAAATATAGTCACACAAGTATACAATTATTCAAATATCAAATGACGCAAATGTAAATTTACACATATTTAAATATAAAGCCACAAATATATATATATGTATATATATATATATATATATATATATATATATATATATCTAGTAAAATCATTCAAATGTAAAAGTTCACAAAAATAAAATCACACAATTATAGAATAAAAACTCGATTAGTATGTTTAAAATTGATGGAAAGAAAAATGTTATTTTTTTATTTTTTATCTTTTGATTGGGTAAGGAATTATACAATTCGGGTCATATGATTCATGATGGATCTGTTGTAAAAACATAAATTTTCCGGTCAAAGATTTCACTAATATTTCTAAGAGGCTTACATGATATAAATCTATGGATAACTTTTTTCAATCAAGGAAGTGAATGGGTATTTTGTATATTTTCTGGTAAGGAGTTGAACACTGTTGGACCTAGAAAACGATAAGATATCTGTCCTATAGTTTTGAGTGCAAATGGAATGGTATAATTATTTTTGTGGCGTGTGATGTAGTTATGGCTTGGCCTATTGAGTTTTTCTAAATCTTCATATTGATTCAAGACAAGTGCTTTATAAAATGAATGCCTCAAGTCGAATATACCGGATTCTTCATATAATTTGTCACTACTATATCGAAAAGGCTTATTCAATATTAGTCTTATAAATTTTTTTTGGATAACTTCTAATGGCCGCAAGTAAGTTTTTGATACTCCACCCCACCCTATTTGGCAGTATATTAGGTGACTTTGTGCCAGACTATAGTAAATGATTTTTTTTTGTTCTTGGTTTAGCCTGTCTTTGAGCTGACGGAACTTATATAAAACAATTCTCAATTTTTTCACAAGGAGTTTCATGTGAAAGTCCCATCTTAAGTGAGAGTCTAAGATAACTCCTAAATATTTTATATGTGTTGCTGAGTATATTTTGAATATACTTCGAAGTGCAATGAATTTGAAATTTGGTAAAGAAGATTTGTAGTTACAGAACGGTAGATAGTAGGTTTTTTTAAAGTGTAAGGAGAGCTGTTTGTAGTCGAACCAATCTTTAATGAATTCCAGGTCCCTCTCAGTTTGTTCTGATTATGGATATAAATCAATGAATGTTACGATGTTTTGTTGTGAATTTGGTTATAGTTATTTTGGTTTAATTTTTTTTACCCATCTAATGGTGAAAATCAAGAATATGAGATTTATGAAATTAATTCAAAAAATGTTACATCCAACAGTCACAGCTGTTGGGTGTAAACTACTACATCAAAATATTTCGAACTCATCTGCAGCTAACGGGATACACAAATCTGTTAAAAAAATAAATACAAGTGTAATAAGAATGAAGAGAAATTTGTTTATTCGATTACTGACATATTAACGTCCATACATTGAAAATCTGAATCAGTTTCACAATTAAATGAAAAAACTAGATGAACTTTGCAACAACAAAGACGAATTTCTGGAAGTGCATTTTTTTTCTTTCTGGTAACAGGCCAATTTTCTGGGCAAGATATGACATTGAAGTCTCGTATTCATCAAAATTATGAAATTTGAATCATGTTTCGTTCGAATCGGTAGAGAAAAATGAAAAAATTGGAAAAAGTCGAAGTGACAGAAGAGAGTCCAAATTTGGAGCAAAGGTATTGTATTGGAAACTGAGCAACTTTTTCCCCGGCATTTTTCGAAATTTCCAAAAAAAATTGATTTTTTGAGGATTTTAGAAAAAATGTCAAATTTGACAGGTTTAGAGTAGCACACAAAAGGAAGGAGGCTGTTTTTTTACTCATTTTTCAAGCACAAACTATCTGCGAAGTCAAATTTTTATTATATCTATTAATAAAAAAAACTTATATATGTTGCGAACTTTATGTGTGACACTGTATATACATATTACTTCCTTCTGTTACCAGATTTTTCATTTTTCTCTTTCGTAAAGGCTTTAATTTCCTAATGATATCATCCCGTCCCTTCGCCCATCCAAGCAAACAAACGACAAATATTATGATATTCCTAAGGGTGACTCCCCCTAAATTCCATTATATTAAGAAAATACAGAGGATATTAAGAATACAGTCTGCGGTAAGTACATGCTATTTCTTCTTCGGATTTTCCTTTAATTTCCTGGCGATTTTACTTTTTATTGGAAAAGTTTCTTTGACCCGTAAATGAGAAGGCGCCACGAGCGCGATTTATCCGAGGTAGACATACTTGTCGTGGATACATAAATAAAACGGAATAATGCAAAATGAGAATTAGGCGACAATGGATATAAGCTTGTATATAACGAAGCAACTGGAAATAAATAATGCATGTGACCCTTGTTAAAGGAGGATCAAGAACAGTGGTGTACTGTAGGGATATGTCCAGCGAATATTTATGTTTCGTTTCAAATATCAAGAAAATAAACGATGTGTTTCACACATAACTTCCCGTACAAGTGCCAAGTATGCATATAGGGAGACGCTTTGCCCAATTGCTCTATTGGGTTATTTGTTAACTGGATATTTTTGTTTTCGAGGAAGCTTGGAGATTGGCGTGTATAAAGATTCATTTCCAAAGGTGGGTTGAGCTGTTTGCCATCATCAGAGATTTTTCTATAAATATATAGAAGTTTAAAAACAAAATTGTATAAACACTTTTTAACAAAAAATTAAACCGACGAAATACGGAACTGAAAAGTAAAAAATAAAATAAATCTTAGTTTCAATAACTAAGCTCCTAAACTGATGTAAGTAACTAATTTTGAGTCGGCGCCAAACAAACAAGCAAATGAATTAGGTAAGGCGTAAAATGGTGGCATCGAGTTGCGCGGTGACATTCTGATAATTTTTTTGAAGTAATTTAATGATCTTCGTTGATTGTTCGTTTGGCGCCGACTCAGAATTAGTTACTTACATTAGTTTAGGAGCTTAGTTATTGAGACTAAGAAGGTTTATTTTATTTTTTACTTTTCATTTCCGTATTTCGTCGGTTAAATTTTTTGTTAAAAAGTTTTTATTTTCCAATTTTTTGTGGCTGAAAGCCTACTAATTACCACCTACTTGTTTTTTTATGACTTCCAAAATACTTACTTACCCACCTCACTTCAACTATTATCAGTTAAATAATATGATTATCTACTTTAACTATTTGTTGTAATATAAATTATTTTTGTTGTTCTGGTTAGTTTATTTCATTACTTTGTATATCATTCCATCCTCTCATAGAATATAATGATTGTGACGGACATAGAACAAAAATAATGACAATAGCGATCTGTCATTGTCAACTACATATGTGTGCCAATGTTCACAAGTGAAAAATCAATTATCCCCTATTTTTATACCCGTGAGGGTGGATAATTCCATTCGAAATCCAAATATGATCAACTATGAGGTATATCCTATCCAATAAAAAAAGAATATCCCAATCGGACAAGCCAGTACAAAGTTATGCCTGATAGAATCGGTTAACGAACCAAATTTCAGAGGGTGAACGATCAATATACTCCATTTTACTACCCTTAGGGGAAGATTTTCCTTTTCAAATCAAAATGGGATCAACTTCGAAGTACACTCTATCCACTGAAAAAGGAGTTATCGAAATCGGACGTCTCAGTAAAAAGTTATGCGTGGTCATACATAAAAAAAATTTATACGCGTCGACTAGAGAACATCTTCCTTTTTGGTTTCGTCGGTTAATAAATCAGTTATATACATAAGGTCAGATCAAAACCCTGTTCAAACATTTTTGGAAATCCCAAGAGGATTAGTCTAGATTTATTTCAACTTTTTATCTATATATTCAACTATCACATTACATTACCTGATGTTTAGCTTGACTAATCGGTAATAAGCCACTTGTTCCAACTACCCTATCAATTCGATCTTGAAGCATGTGGCACTTACTAATATGATATTATCTAACACCAGAATCAGTTACTCAATGTTAATAATATCTTATAGATGGAATTTTACCATTATCTGACCGTATAACTGAGTTACACCATTTTGTTTTCAACACCTTTGGAAATAAATATTAATACACCCAAAATACATTTTATTAAACCGTCTTTGCAATAAGAAACATCTTGCAACTCTCAAGTTGATATTTTTGTTCATATTTTATCATACTCATAACTCTAAATAGCTTCTATTCGATATTACAATCGACAACATTGAAAAATATATATCTTTGTTTACTTAAATAGCCCGTCGTTACTATTTGAGGCAAACATGACAGGATAATATCCAATCACATGCAGGCAGCCTTAAGTATAATCAGAAGCTGGTGTGCAAAGGACGGACTAAATGTTAATCCTAGCAAAACAGTGTTGATTCCATTCACAAGCAGAAGAAAGTATGAACTGAAAGTCTCGACCCTGAATGGAACTCGCCTAACTAAGTCAAAATTTGGGCATTGTAATCGACCAAAGACTAACATGGAACAGTCACATCAATGTCATTCTTTTCAAGGCTACAGCGGCAACCTAGACGTGGCACAGAGTGTTTGAAGCCAAAAATGATATATTTGTCATACCAACCAATCATCAAACCCATGGTCACCTACGCATCATCGGAATGGTGGCCAAAAATTCAACAGTACTCGGCACAAGTCAAGGTGCAGAAAGAGCAGCGGTTAGCCTGTCTGGGAATCACAGAGGCAATGTTCACGCCCCACTGCAGCATTAGAGGCAATGAGTGCCTTCGGACTGCACAACTTGAGAGCTGGAGATCGGACACCTGAAGATTCTGGAAAATATTCCCCTAGAATCCAGGTACGAATCATCAGATATTATGCCAGCTAGTCATGACTTCGAAGTGCATTTTGAAGAGCTTATGAACAGCCACCAAATATACACAACGAAAGGGCCTCAACTAGAAAGACATGCATCAGTTTGGTATACTGATGGATTCAAGATGGACGAAAAGGCTGGAGTGGGAGTAACGGGTCCTAGTTTTAGGCTCTCAAAACCTCTAGATGAAACCCCACAATTTTTCAAGCAGAAACATGATGAATTTGTGCCCAAGTTTTGAACTTCTGATGGTAAAACAACACGGTTAAAAACAATTTTTTTGCCATACACAAAAACACTCTTGATTTTAATGTGAATAACCAAACACCACAATAATTATGAACTCGATATTTGTATTATTATTATCATTACGAGCTCATTCATTCAATTAATTATTCAGCAGGATGAAAGATGCACGTTCCCACATTATTTTTAAAGCTGGCGCACATATATAATTTTTACTCCTTCAAATACTACTTTATCTGAAAAACTATCTGAGCTGGTGGACTACTGAAAGCATATTTTGAATTAGCTTTTCAAATTAGGTCTAAATCATATAAAAAATAATAAAGATTGAAGAATACCACTGAATTCGGAAAATAAATGTTCATCTCCATTTACACAAATTTTGTTCTGCCAGCTTCGGCTAATTAACTAGATGAAAGAAATTTACGGATAAAAGTCAACTGAAATTAGTGTATTTTCATGAAACGCTTTTAATTTGCGTGCTTTTTTAAGCTCCTCTTTCATCTAAAACATGGAAAACAATCTTTTATTTTTCCATCCCACACTTCAAAAGCATTCCAGAATATTGCGGGGATTAGGTATATGCAACAAACATTTAGTGGTGGATTCTTTTAAAAATGTCAGAGAAGACTCAGTGAGACCAAATGGAAACAGAACAAATCTCCACTGCAAAGCTATGAGGTTTTTATTTTTCAATGGAGTGGTTCCATTACAACTCCGACATCTGGCGGTTATTACATAATCCGACAGCAGTTTGGGTTGAATTGGATAAAACACACGGTTTGGGGTTTCCACCGTTAATTCACTGATTTGGAATTTTTTCTCTACAAGTATCGAAATAAAATGATTATGCTTATATTGAATGAGTCTTTGATTGAAATCGTTATTATACTAACAAGTGCGGAAAGACTCACTTTTTCGCACGAGACAGCCGTTCGGATAAGCAGTCGAGTGCGGGGAAGTGTCTTTAGGCATGAGTAATTTTTTTCTACAGGCTACATATTCAAAAAATCATTTAAAAAACAAAGCAACATGAATATCTCGACCAAGGGGTATCCTAAGTTAAGACATTTCCACAAAATAAGCCAAAAGTACTTCTTCCTTTGGTGTTTTTAGTTTTTTCGTAACTTCAGCATCTAGAATATCTTCAACCAAGGAATATAACGACATCTCCTTGAAAAAGTACTTTGAACTAGTTGAAAACGGGAAATGATAACCACTTTTGTGACCATCTTCTAGATAACATTGACAACTAACTTTAGTATTGGAAACTGGTGCCATGTTGGCATGTCAACATATTTACAGTGTGGGGCAAAAAATTCCACTCTTTTTCCCACATTGTGCGGGAAAGTGACTCTTTCAAAACGGAAATGAGGACGGGAAAACGTTGATTTGCACAGGCTTGTAGAAAAATACAAGACGAACTGACAGAATGTTGTTGATGGAAATGTTTACGAATAAAATGTTTCTACTGTATGAATTTGTATTAATCTTTCAAGTACTTTTGTAACGATTGATTTTTGGTTCATGTTATAGAACTAACTTAGAATCCAAGCTCCACCAATTCTCGATTCAGATCCGATTTTTTATGTTTCAGTTCCTTTACATTTCTAGATCTTCATGAATTCGCTGTAGTAGTTGGAGTTGATTTGTGAACTTTGCTATTGAATCGCATTAGATACCTAGTTGGCAGAAACTAGATTTGTAAACGTTCGGTCTACATTAATAGTTATTTGTTTTACTAGGCAGCATTGTTTATAATGATATATGTAGGATATTGTATTTGCAAATTATTACATTTCCCACAATCTTTTTATTTTTCCCGTAGTGATAAATTAAAACAAAATTTGATAGAAATCGTAATTATTGGAATGGTTGGTTGCTATGGAAACGTATATGTCCATAATAATTCTAGTTTGACAACTTATGAAATTTCTGACAGTTTTGTGGAAAAATATTGGTATATTTATATTATGGACAGTGATAGCGACTTAGAAGTACTTACTCCTCCAGAAATAAGGGAGGTGGCAAAAATATTGAGTTAAATTTGTTGCCGGTGAAGTCTCTGATGAAATATGAAGGAAATTATAAACGATGTATGGATTATTGCATGGAGAAAAATGCGAAGACTTTTTCGGAGAATGTATTACTTGCTTATTTTGCTGGATTATCTAAAACAATGAAGAGTTCTACACTTTGGTCTGTATATTCCATGTTGAAGGCAACTATGAATGTTAAAAATGGCGTAGATATAGGAAGATATTTGAAGTTGCGGGCATATTTAAAACGGGCATCCGAAGGCTACAAGGCAAAGAAGTCCCGAGTTTTCGAAAAACAAGATATTACCAACTTTATACTGGATGCTCCAGATCATGAATATTTATTAGCAAAAGTAAGTTTTAAATAAGATATTTATACGATAAAGTGAAAATACTTATAATCCATTCTTTTAGGTTGTATTGATTTTTGGAATTGCGGACGGACTATTGAATTTAAAGTTAGAAAATATTGAAGATATGAACAATAAACTATTGGTATCCCTATTGAACAAGAAGACGAAAAATTCGAGGTCTTTCGTAATAAAGGAATATTTAGATGTTGTTAGAAAATATATAGCTCTTCGGCCTGCTGAATTAAAAGACACAAGATTTTTTTTAAATACCTAAAAGGTAAATCCGTAAAGCAGTTCGTTGGTATCCATAAATTTGGTAAAATACCTCAAGAGATAGCTGTCTATTTAAAGTTGCCGAATGCTAAAGAATATACGGGACACTGCCTCCGTAGAAGTTCTGCCACTTTACTTGTAAATTCAGGAGGTGACATAACAATGTTGAAAAGACATGGTGGGTGGAAATCCTCAACTATAGCAGAAGGGTACATTGAGGATTCAATGGCAAGTAAAACCAGTATTTGTGAAAAAGTTTTGACAAATGTAGGAACTACTTATGAGGCGAATCAAACTGGTAATAGTAATTTTACTATCAATGTTAATAACAACTAAAAATATGTTCTTTAAATTCTTGTTAAAATTATTATGTAATAATTGCTAATTAATGTTTTTTTTTGTCAAAAAATGTCAAATGTTTTATTCCCATTGAGAATAATTATTTTGCTGCCCAGGCAGAAAAGTCCTTACTTTGCTGCCTAGGCTGGAAAAGTAATACTTTGCTGATTAATATATGTCTGCAAAATTAATATTTGCTGTCAATCGGAGAAAAATACATTTTTCAGCAAACCTTCACAAATATTCGATTTACCGTTGCTGTTTTCACCAACTTTCATCGATGGGGAATTTCTTTATATTTCAAAATTAGTGTGGACCTACATTTCGACAGTCGTGCATTATCCCAGATAAAGAGAGAATAACATCATTTGCTAATCATCTAATACTATCCATTGTTACGCCTATGATAAAACTCTAGACCAGAAAACACTCAAACGGCTCCTACGTTGAAAATAGGCATGTACAGACACAAAAAGCCACATTGTATTGCACTCTGAAAACACGGAACGGCGAACTAGAGAAACAATGATTGTTATTTCTTCACCCACAACCGAATCCACATATTCCATGTCCGGAGGATTTGTCGGGATTTGGGATTGAAGATGGATCATTTGTAGTAGATATTTATTTTAGTGACTTTTTTGTTTAAAATTTGTTGATAAGGACGTTTTTTTTTCTCATGGTGTGTGTTATCCAGCATGGATATGATTTGAATATATTGTAAAATATGTTAAATATAAAAATAATAAAAAAATTATATAATGATATTTATACATTACATGAATACCTGCGACGATTGATTTTACAATTTTTCTGTGTACTTTGCATCTCTGAAACCTTTGGCCATCTTATAGTCAACGCAGATGATCCAAGAGTTTAGCAGTGGAGCTTCTATATTATCATCATTATGTTTCCAACAATCCATTTAATTTGCACAACCTATAAAAGTATAGAAATTAAAATCCACAAATAAAATTTTAGAATTCAGATGGGCAAAAATAATCTACAAGCAAGAACATCCTGTATGCTAATTTTGAATCACAAGGAAACATGACAAGGAAATGTCAAACTGTTTTAATTGGAAATCATGAAAATATCAAATTTGAGAACAGAAAATTGGTAGATGTTAATTTTTAACAGTTCTATATAAATAATATAATGTGTAGATATATGAATTGTAAATAAAATATGTATCATAGGTTAGAATTAGAAAATGTGTATTTAAAAAGAGTGTAAAGAGTGAAAATTTGTACTGGAGACCAAAAAGTGATGGTTGCCAGGAAAAGAGGAAAATAAGAGTCGAAAAATAAATTTTTTGGAGAGAAGCCGTAATGAAAAATTTATGAAATAAATCAACGCAAATAAGCTGACAACAGAAGTATAGCTGCAATTGGACACTCAAAAACCAAATCAAGAAACAACCAGGCACAGATTCGACCAAGCAACCACTTACCTCCAATTCAGATTAGATTTCCTTTACATGACGTAACCAGCAGCAAGGGGGCACAACGTTAGCAAACTTCACTCCCAATAACCACAGAATAATCCAGGACTCGCGTGAGTGCACAAGCTGTACTTACAACAGGTACTTCATCAACAAAAACTAAATAGAGAGATAATATTCGGGGCAGACACTTTTTGGTTTATTTTTAATAACACCTATTCACAGAGGTGAACTTTTTTCTTATTCATCATTATGTTATCAATATAACCTCTAAATATGTATTTCACATTGTTCCTTGATTGCGCATGAGCAAGTTTATTTGATGTTGTTCAATTCGATCGGTTGAATAATATTTACTAATAAGGTAGGTATCGCAGGAATAGGAATTTTAAGAATTTATTTGAATAAAAGAACAATCATTTAACTATATTCTGGATTCATTATTTATCATTTGAATATATATATATATATATATATATATATATATATATATATATATAATATATATATATATATATATATATATATATATATATTTTTTATATATATATATATATATATATATATATATATATATATCTTTGAAAATAATTTCATAGCTGACCTGTAGTCTCACCCAGATCGTCAGAAAGATATGGCGAATGCACTGGTTTTTCACAGCATAATTTTCATTTCAAAGATATGGCGAATGCACATTCGCCAAAATTTAGTTATAGTTTTCATCTCATGTGGAGGAATCAATCGAAGAGTTTTTCTCCCGTAGTGTTTTTAGTCTTTTTTAGGAATATTGACTAAAAAAGTCAAAATAAAATTATAGTTTAAAAAATGGAAAATAATAAGAATGACATTGGCCAAAAAATTTCCCCTTATAAAAAAATAGCGTGAAGTGCTCTTTACTTACTTTCCATAATTATACTGAGATAACCGATATCAATAACCTCACGTTTTTTTTACATAAGAGAAAAAAAAAATTGTCAATGACATCATTCTTATTATTTTCAACTGTTTAGTCCTTATTGCTTTATAAGCGTGTTTTTTAGTTTGACTTAAGTTGGAAGATAGTGACTGAAGTTAGTTTATCGATTATCGTTTCTTATGGATCATTCGGTTTGTTTTCTTCACAATTATATTATATCCTTTCGATACCAGGGATAATGGACATTGTATCGATTCTTTCAATATATTTGTGATAATGCGATCGGTAACGAAGATATTCCTTTCGATTGTTTGTAATTACATGCTTTCTCGAAATCGATATCATCATTAGAACTGCTTCGAAATAAATGCATCGTTATTTTTATTTTCGTTAAATACGTACGGCTGCATTCTGTGTTGATTTCAGATCTAAGGGAAAATAAATCCCTTCAAGTGCTTGAAATAAGGAGGGTAGAGGTAAGGCAACAAAGCTGCACAATATTTTTCATTGGAGTTGCTTGTTAGGGTTGATTGGTAGCTGCAGCTTACCGGTTCGCCACTGAGATAAAATAAAATGTCAATCTGATTTTCATTCGTGATATGAAACTCCAAAACCTAATTGATATAGTTTCTTGAGAACTGAGAACTGAGAACACTACGCATAATACAATGCGCAAATGTTGCAAATTCAATTTGTGTTTTTTTACTAAAAGATAGGACTATTGGAGAAAGATTCGTGAAAAACTATACAATATATTACGAAGAAACAAAAAAAGAACATGTATGAAGTTACTAAAATACATCTGAATTTATTTTTATCTGATAATGAATGGTTAGAAAAACTATATATTCATTCATTTATATTCAAGATAGAAAGCAATAATCCCCAAAAAAATATTTAGGCGGTATAGTATTTCTAATCCCAATTGGACCGACATAAAAAGTTTCGAGAAGAAATTCTCTCCCACACTACAGAACTTTTTTATGATTGTACCAGGAACGTTTTGAAAGAAAAACACTGGTAGTATATACATTTCCCATTTGCCGGGCAGTGCATATAAACACTCCTCGTAGTGCTCTTATTTTTATTGCCGTTCCAATTGGGATTAGAATAACTATACCTATATACTATATATTCAGCATAGTAAGATCCATGTTAAATTGGATAGCCACTTGGTTATGTTAGATAAATCATTGTGGAATCCACAATAACGTCCGTACGATGCGAACGCACAATTCAAATAATATAATTTTTTAACCTGAAGATGACAAATACCATGTCGAAACGTAGTTAAGAGAAATTATATGAATAGACTGAATCAGACCTTTATTCCAAGAAATTGAAGAAAATATATATGTGGTCAAGAAACTAAGAAAATATATATATATATATATATATATATATATATATATATATATATATATATATTATGATGTTGTGGGTTGTTTATTTCATTTTGTTTTTCATTGATTGATTATTATTATTTTAATTTTATTAACCACTAGTCATCACAATAATTTTGCAATTTGTTATGATGGTAAGCATGATTGATTTGATTCATTATCAATTCCATTTGATTCTTTAAAAAATATACTTATGTTGTTAATATAGTTAAATTTGTTTTTCTTTTCATTGAAATGAATAATTCCAAAGGTTTAAAACTCCTACTTCTGCGATATCTAGCTTATATTAAATATAATTGAATCTCTGAACTTGAAAAATCATCACATGACTTGTTCATGCGCAATAGAATGAATGAGCAAATAATTATTTACAGGTTACATTAACAAAGTGGTTATAAGTTCACCACTGTGGATAAATATCATCAAAGACCCCAAAAAATGTCTCATACCAATGATATCACTTCGTTCATTTGTGTTTTTGAAAAGTACCTGTAGTTCGTTGCGTTTGTGGACTCACGAAGACTCCTGCTGTCTGTGTCCAGTGCTTTGGAAAGTGAACCTGTCCGACGTTGGCTCCCTTGTATTGTTGGTTATGTCCTGTGTGGAATGTGATCTGGAAAGCAGGTAAGTGGTTTCTTGCTTTAATAGTTGTAGGCTGTTTCTTGGTTTGGATTATTGATTGGAATTGCTCTCACAGTTGTGTTTTCTGCTCATTTAGACTCATTTATCTGATGAAAATTTTTCTAGCGCTTACTCCCAAAATTATTTTTTTTCGACCCCTGTTTTCTTCCTCCCGTAGTAACCATCAATTTTTGTTTTTGTGCACAAAATTTCAGTTTCCACACACTTTCAGAAGCAACTTTTCTTATTCTACACTATGAAAGTTATTTTATATACACCTTATATTCCTATACTTGCTAGTATTTATACAAAGTGGTTATGAATTGTTATGCAACCATTTTCTGTTGACATGATATTTTATAATTTTTTTCATGAGAAATTATTTGACATGTCCCTGTCATGTTCCCTTGAGTTTCCAAGTTAGCATACAGGATGTTCTTGCTTATATATAATTTTTATCTGTTTGAATTCTAAGATTTTGTTTGTAGATTTTGATGTCTATTATTTTTATAGGTTTTGCAATCGAAATGGATAGTTAAAAACCTATTGATGTCAATAGAAAAGCTCCACTGCTAAACTCTTTGATGATATGCGTCGAACATAAGATGGTACAAGGTTTCAGAAATGCAAAGGGCACAGAAAAATTGTTAAACCACCATAGCAGGTATTCATGTGATGTATAAGTATAATTTTATCAAATTTTTATTGTTTTGATAGTTTATATATATATATATATATATATATATATATATATATATAAATATATATATATATAAATATATATATATATATATATATATATATATATATATATATATATATATATATATATATATATATATATATATATATATATATATATATATATATATATATATATATATATATCTGGTCGTTCAGCTAACAAAAAACCTACAACAAGTTCTACACCTACATATATTCCATAAACTAATATTATATCATTTTATGTGTCAATATAAATCCTATGTATTGTTAAAAAAATTATGAATACTACGCCACTGCCCGTTGTTTGTTATGTCGGGCCGCCGTCCACACGGATTCCAGGAAGGTAACGTGACTGGTTGTCATCACGTCGAACAATCGAGAATTCTCCAGTGAGCACTCGACGAGAACATTCTAGCATTATTGACGTGATATAATATTATCAAAAGAATAATCAAAGAGTTTAAAAGTTTTAAAAAAAAATTGATAACGCTGCCCAAATTTCGATTCGGACGAGTCCATTTCAGATACATTTGTAGTTATTGGTGTTTCCATATTCCGTAACATATGTGCTGAAAAGCCGAAATATCTCGGCAGTAATAATTCCCGATAATGGTTATTGATATGGTAAATATTTTTGTTTGTACTGAAAAAAAACGAAGAATCCAAACACGAAATTGGTATTATAACGCACATTGGATTTCATCACCAATTAACATTCCGAGCGCGATACGTTATTTTTTTTCATACAACCGCAAGCCGCTTCGAATAAACAAATTCATTTTCTGAATATTAATTAATTTTTATATAGGGGCCATAAAAGAGTATGCCTGGTAATTTAGACTATTTGATCACCTTCGAATTGGTTTATTGTACAAGTGGCATTTCACAAAATAATAAAAATATATAGTCGTGGTGAATGTTGACAAATTTGAAATTCGTTCTCATAATTTCCAAACGGTTGTTCGATTTCGAAAAACTTCGAGATAAAATTATTCCGCCATTAAGAATGATTTTATTAATGAGATTTTGAATGGTAGTATGCTTGAGAAAATA
The DNA here is from genome assembly GCA_018342105.1 of Gonioctena quinquepunctata. NCBI lineage: Eukaryota > Metazoa > Arthropoda > Insecta > Coleoptera > Chrysomelidae > Gonioctena > Gonioctena quinquepunctata. Next base: position 3,472 of record JAFIRS010004209.1, on the reverse strand, counting down.
AGGTGTTTCAACAGTTCGACCATCTTGAATAACTTTGGGAATATGCAATATACCTTTTTCTGTGTAAATAAATGTGAAATTATATGCAGCATAATATTTCATACATATATTTCCAGCAGTATTAAGTGCATAAACAATAACAATAATTTTTTGTTAAATATATATTTCTGGACTGAAGACTCATATATCCCAAGAAACACCATAGTCGAAAATTGGGATTCCAAGAGTTTCCCAATAGGTCAAAGGTATGATTGAGAAAATGTTCCTAAATACTGGTACTTATTTACTTATGTACTCATTTATGACCTAAAGTTTACTATAAGGAATAGAAAATATCGGGTTAGAAGAAGAAGAGAAGAAGACGTAAGTTTCATTTGATAATCTACTACCTGTTATTGAACTATTCATGAGAGCAATGCAAAGAAACATAAACTTGGCGTCTGAACACATAGAGGAATATAAATATGGATGAAGTTGAAGTCGTAATTGTAGTTGTTGTTGATTTTTTCTCGTGTTAAACAAATAGCGCCCCCGAAACAAGTAATTTGCTGGAGAAAAATCAGATGAAATTCCGTGTATGTTATCAACTTTTTCTGTGAATGAACACCCCAATAAACTAGTTTGAAAGATGAAGTATGTTCATCTCTGAGTCACAGATGATTCCATATCTGATTTCATGAAGACTTAGTTCATATTTGCGAACAAATCAATTTCTTTACTCCCCTACTATATGAACGTATTATAGGTGATAATTAGGTGAACGTATAAAAAATTCTACTCAACAATTCGTAGACCTCGAAAATATTTTGCTGGTGAACTTTAGGTAAAATTTTACCTAATAAGTAACTATGATATCTTGAGATGTGAGGGTATATTTATTTTCTATTATACATTTTGCCTATGGAGTCGATGGATCTTGGAGGGGATTTGTTAGTTTCAACCATGGTTTTTGCAATCTGAATTTTGACTTTGAAGTTGTGTGGATTTCAGATTAAAATAATTTGTTAGAAATAAGTGAATTTGGACTTATTCAGGACATTTTGTCTCTCTGCTTGGTATAATTTTCGTATACTGTTAATTGGGTTGGGCAATGGTAAAACTAACATATGTTAGTGAAGTACGATGGAACTTGGGATCTATTGGAACCCACGAAGACAAAAACAAGGAAGAAAATTATTTGCTGATCAATTATTTTCTGGAATTCTTTCAGTCCAGAACTTATTCAAAAAAAAATTTGTTTTACGAAATTTTGAATCGTTCCCATATAATTCGACGAAAATGTAATACTGGTTCAGGTAATTCAGTTCATTTCTAAAATGTTGGACCGAGAAGTATTCTTATAGGAAAGTAATATTCGCAATATTGTTATTCATTTTCAACAAGGTAACGACTAAAATTTCTCAGCAGTTGTCTGAGAAATATATACAGAAATCCCTTAAACGACAATCCATCCCAAAAGAAAGGAAAAATACTTTCATTAAACCTTAAGTTTCGAAAATAAAACTATCCTATGGTTGTTATAAAAAATCGAGAGTTTTCGTGACGATTGTTAATACAGCAACTCTTGGAAGTTTTGCAGAAAACTTGTACGAATTGAAGTAACAAGGATATCATATTGAGATATTAAAGCAACCCTTCGGAGCCTTAAAAAATATTCTACAGCAGAATTTGAGCCCGTGTTAATTATTATAACATGGCTAAGAGCCTACATTTCCCTGTATAGAATAAATACAATCCCCATAGTATTCCTAGCAAATTTACTCTGGTAATTGCTCCAAAAACGATCAACAAGCAAGATATCTGCATCCGGTAAAATGGCATTTCCAACTCGTGACTTAATTTCACCTAATTTCCCAGGAGTATAAAATGGTAGGGAAAACCCGAATACTTACTTCATACTATGCCCATGTAAATGTGCAAATTGGAATTATGACTTGGCACTTCTGCGCAGTTGTTTTGATGAGGTAATTTTTGAAAAAGTAATCAACGACTCTGTTGCGCTGATTGAATTCTCTATTAGTTTACTGAAACAATGGCTGTCAATGACTCCTTCCAATGAAATCACTCGGGTGAGTCATGGTTAGCTAGAAAAAATAATGATCGAAAACAAAGGGAATTGTGTTATTGTATTATTCAATTATGCTGGAAGCAAACAAAAATCAATATCTGGTTCATCGATAACTGAGTGTCCATATAAATTATTTTTTTGGTATTGTATCTTCGAAAAACCAATTACACTACCTTGAATAGACTCAATGACCTTGCCAAAAAAAAGGAGACGATTATTTTAAATAATCCCGTTCTTGTTGCAGAATATTTTTAATTTTTTATATTTGTTCGACCATCGTGGGACCATTATCAACTTTATTTTTTAAATATACAATACAAGTAATACAAGTAATTATTCAAATACAACAATACAAGTAATGATTCAAAAAACGTTTCGGTGAGATTATATCAGCATTTTCAGTTTTTCAAAAAATATTATTTATAATCTGTGATTTTATGAATATCTTGAATGAAAAATGAAAATAAAGAATAGCACTCAAAAAAACCCTAAACCTCTGATACCAAAATTAAATAATGATTGATTTATTTATTCAAATGGTACCCCCCAAAAACAATAGGTTGAGGAAAACCCAATGGCCACACAAAAAAGCTTAATATTAGGTACATTATGAAGATTTCAATCACAATAACTGTGCAAGTAAAATAATGCAGTGCCTAAAAATAATGAAATTTTCAATCTATTATGCTTGTCAAAGACTTAGTGCGAATTTACACTATCCAATAAAATTGATCGATTAATTGAACAATAAAATTGACCAATATGGGTTATATTTACACCTGACAATTTATTGGTCACTTTTGGCAACAGTTTTTACTCAGGAATACCAACATACTGACAAGAAATGGTTCAACTATAGGAAAAGTTCCGAATATTATTCAATAGCTTATTGAATTGACTCTGATCTATTCTTGAATATCGTTTGAATTGATTAGGATCTGCACTCAGGAATTTTTCGTTAACTAATGTCAAGTTTCCTTCCCCTCTTTTCTCAATCCAAGCTCTAATCCAATCTCTACATCTCTGTCTTTTATATTCACCAATGCACATTGCTGCGAATGTAATGCATCGTAAATTATGTTTTTTTTTCGCACTGTCATTTTTCTCGCGGTTAGGGTAGGGTATGTGAAATCGCGTAAATAATAACACGTATAACCTGAAAATCTCTGTTCTAGCAGGCATCCAATTCATGGCCGAAAGTTACTGCAAATTGTCACTAAAAATTGATGAAAAATTAGAACCGATTCTAAACTCATCAATTTATTGGTCAAGTTCAAATTGACGACAAATATCTGTTTACACTTATCAATAAAATTCAAGGTCACAAAATCGACCAATTTATTGGATCGTGTAAATTTGCACTTAAAGAGTTAAAAGCTGATTCAGTTGTTTTTTATTAAAATT
>JAFIRS010004208.1:0-96074 GCA_018342105.1 Gonioctena quinquepunctata | reverse complement strand
TTGGTGTTGACATCTACCAACAATCATTGAATCGGGGTCGCCATCTGAAATCAAGAGGCCATATTGTCGCACGTTTGATCCCACACATTTTCAGATATGAGTGCATAAAACCAGGGTTTCTAGACATTTTTAATTCAAAGCAATGAATTTATTATCGGTGCCCAATGAAATTTAAAAGCAATTGATACTCATCAGATGGCGCTCATTTATAACGCTGTTTCTTAGTTTAAAAGCTGGACCATTTCAACCCTTTAGACAATGATATTAATTATCCTGACTGAACTTTTAAAGGGGCCCTTTGCCAAAGATTAGAGGTTTTACGAACACTTTTTGGCTATGTTTATATTCCCGCCATACGACTGTTCTGGTTATTTTCACGATATCCCAAAAAAATATTATCTTAAAAACAAATCTACCACCCCCCAAAGAGTCCAAACATGTTTTTAAAAACGAACAAAAAAAAAAGTAAACATACCATTAAATATTACTGATAACGGTGGCGGGGGGGCCCCCCCATGGGTCGATTTTTTCCCCTATGTTAAATTGACAGGCATGTCGAATGCCCTTTGCGCGAATTTTGTTTTTTCCCAATCAAAATGTTTTTTTGGATTGTTTGTTTTTAAAGCCATAAAGGTTTTGAAACCTTTTTTTTCGCTCAGTTTGTTAAACATTAAAAAAATTTCCCGAGTCGTCAGCGAAATTTTTGTTAGACACGAGTATAATTCTTTCCCCAGAAATGGAAAAGTTATAATACTATGGGGACTTCTCACACATTTTAACCCTTCTAGTCTACCGGGTCTTATAAAAACCCCCCAAAGAGTGCCCCTAGAAAAAAAACTTTGGGCCCAAATTTGAGCTCAGTGATGAACAAAAAACGATATCAAGGAAGCCTTCAATCTCTTCCGATAGTGAAGGAAATTTTAAAAACGATTCTAAAGATTTGAAAGTTGCTATTCGAGCCTTGGGATTTGGGGCCCAAAAAAAAAAGAAATAAAGAAAATGATAAAGGCATTTGACAAGGATGGAACTGGTAAAATATCTTACATTTATTTTTTTACAACTGATGTCTGTTAAGATCCGAAGGATTCCAAAGAAGAAATAATTAAAGCTTTCCATTATTTGATGACGAAAACTGGTAAATCAGCTTCAAGAACTTGGGAAAAATGGCTAAGGAACTCGGGGAAAAATTTTAAATGGGTGAAGAGTTACAGGAAATGATTGATGAAGTTTATCGCGATGGGGGATGGAGAAATTAATCAAGATGAGTTTCTCAGGGTTATGGAAAAAAACTAGTTTATACTAATGATCTGATTGTTTTGAGTACCTGTTTCATTATTAATTCCAGTGTTTTTGTGTGATACATTTATTCCAATGAAATGTTGTTCTCGAATATTTTTAATGTTTGTGTTTTAATATTTTCACTTTAATCAAGTTCTGGTAGTGGAAAGAGATATACTTTTTAATTTCAGTGACTGCACAAAGCTTCTTGCTAAGACACTTTTTTATCTATTAATGGTTCTGAAATTTGGACCAAAATATCCATATCACTACACAAATGAAGTAGACAATATATGATTATATGACTGTTTTTATATAACAAAATATAGTCAATACCAAAATATCTCAACCTAATATTTTTAGATCATTTAATAATAACTTTAAAGATTTAGTATCTATAGAGATGGCAGAGGCACCAGATTTAAGCTCTGGATCTAGACACCTGACTTTATATAATTTTTTTCTTAAATTGAAAATGATTTGTTTTGGGACGAATATTAAATCTTATTCTAATGCCTTGGCATATTCTTTATTTTATTTTTTCTGTTCATTCCAACCGCTTCGAACTACAACCAAATTGAAGTTTAAACATTTTTCATTGGAAATAATTATAATTGTTTATTGGATGATTATTTGTTTATCCCTGAATACCTACTTCTCTAATAGGATATATTAGTAATAGCATAAGACTTTGAGGAATAGAAAGTCATGTATTTGGGATAGACGTGGCACTAATGTTTTTTCTAATAGAAAAATGTTTAAACTTCAATTTGGTTGGTAGTTTGAAGCTGTCACTCGATAGATATAGTAATTAATCAATTTAAAAAAAAGTTATGTGCCAAGATTTAACGAGGCACTAAAATATATCATTTTTTTACTCTGTAAATACTAAATTTTAAGAGTAAATCCAATTGGTATGGTTGCGGTACAAAAAATGTTCCGGAGAGAGGCATACAAAACTTTTGAACAAATTCTGCCGAGGCACTAAATTATTTTTCTTGTGGTCTCTGTGAGTGGGACAAATATTCGTCCCAATCATTTCTCAATTTTTAAGGGAAAAATGATAAAAACAATTCGTCCCAAAATAAACCATTTCTCAATTTCAAAGGAAAAAAAACTGTCAGGTGAGGGATTTGAACCCAGCTCCCTTTCGAGATTCAGAGCATATATCTACGCCTTGGACCGCTCGGCCATCTCTGTAGATACTAATTCTTAAAAGTAATTCGAAGCTTTTTCCGAAAAAACCACATACAAAACTTATGCACAAATTTTGCCCAGGCACTAAATAATTGTTTTCATGTTTGCTGAGTACTAACATTTTGAAAACATTTCATTCTGTTACTCGATTGGCCGGGTTTTCTGCAGCCAGCTCTTAGTCTATAAGGTGAAATCATACTCATCTGAATATCGCAATTTTGATACGAACAAAATGGCTGCCAGACATGCTGCAATAAAGTTCAAATATTTTAACTTTTACGGATTCGCACAAACCACAGAATTCAGATCAGTCTGTATTGTTCCTTCGCCATATAACCAGCATGAATCTTTAGTTTCTATTGGCAATATGTGATATATTTAAAAATTTTTAACCAAAAAAATTAAAAGAACAAGGATTCGTAATATACTCCGCTGTAAGGAAAGTTCAGGGAGATTATTATATTCAGGGATATACAGATCTACGATCCTTTAAAATATTTCAATTTCTTTAGAGTAACCTGATCTCAGTTCAACAAACTATTGTGCACAGACGGGTCAAAATTTAAGAGATCATATTCAGGTACACCAATTCAATAAAATGCAAAAACTAATTACCTGGCTCTCTTTCAGAGTCTATGTTAGACTGATTGGAATATTTTAAAATAAAAAACACCAAAAATCGAAAAATGGCATATATTATGGTTCAAAGTTAATAGCAATGTTTTTGCAGTATGAGTATGAACATTTATGCAACAGTTTTTTTGCGAATTGAAAAAAATATTTGTTTATTCAGATGAGTATGGACAAGTCTTTATTCGATTGAAACTGGAGTCTCACATGGGTAAACTCTTTTATCACAATCGACTATGAATGATTTCTTACTTCGATGACAAAATATCACTCAGTTTTAACTCCAACTTATGTGATATTTTAACTGGGCAAATTTTTTTTTTCAAATTAATCCCCACTCAGTAGTTACTTATATGTGGTTATTTGACATGTTACAATAGAATTTGAGAAAAATGTGTATGACCTTTTATGTGAAAAATGGAATGGAGAAGTAGAATGCAAAAAGTGTTCCTCAAATCCCACATACTCTTCATAAAAAAGCAGCTCAACTGTTTCAAAGGTGGGTATTGTGGGAAAAAATATGATGAAAATTTGTTGACATTTGAGAAGCATGACATTATCTAGCAGTACCTATGATATGAAAACTGCCATTTTATATATTTTGTATCCACTTCAATAGTTTCCATACACTTATTTTAGATTTTTTTGTAATGTCTTCTAATAAATGTTAGACTTATCTAATAACTTGTTATTTCCCAAAACAAAATATTTGTTCGTATTTTTTATGGAAAAGAGCATATTGTATTGAAAGAAAAGTACTGTTTTATGGTTAGCGACACTTGGCTACTTGGCAACACTTTTATTATGGATCATTATAATCGCCCCTCATAAACTACATCCGTCAGATTGACGATTCTAACCATAAATATATATCTTCATCATATCCATAAGTTTTGTTGTTAGCAATGTAAAATTTACATTTAATGTCAGATGCACTTCCATACTATAAACACTAACAATTTTATTGAGAATAATACATAGATATAAAAATTTATTTAAAAAAACAAAAGTTAAGTATTAAATATAAAATAATTTCAAGATGAAGTCCGGGACTCGAAGTGATGGCTGGCGCATTTGCTGTTTCAGTTGGAGGAGAACCCGGAAAAACCCACAACACCATCAAAATTCAGATCAACTTTCTCATAGAAAAGGACACATGCTCCCTCTGGGAGATGAGAGAATCAATCTCGGAAGTCATCGATGAGGTGCCAACAATTAGAATAAGAAAGTTTGCAATATGCCTTATAGTGTCCATTGGAAATGCTGCCGCTATGATTAGATATGGCATAGATATTATAAAGAGTATTCATTTCATCCTGACCAGAATATTTAAATTTTGTATGGGAAAATTAATCACATTGTCCAATTTACTGCCATGAGTTGAAGAAACACGTTTCAAATGTATAACAAAAATTTTTAGAAATGTTTGTATACGAATCATCTTTTTGGATTATCTTTTCATTGCACAAGTCAAACAGTATGGGCTCGCATCGTCAATTAAAGTCTCCTCTTCTGTCAACAGTTCAATACATTGTGTTAAATTCACGACTTCATTTGGCAAGTCTGGAATAGGGATTGAAAGAACCCACAAAGGTTCAAAAGTAACGGAGCACTAATTACAAAATGAACATCTCAATATAGACTTCAGCTGACCAGCAAATGTATCCACTTTTGGAATTATGAGTAGACAGATATCTTGTCCAAGAAATGGAAGCTTTTTGATTATCATTCATGATAACAAAATCGTTTGGTGATGGATGATTCTCTGCACTCGACTTATTTAAATCTTCATGTAAACCTACGAGAAGGTATCTTAGAAACTCTTCCGAATCTGCTGGGACGTTGTAATCAATGGAAGGAGCAAAATTTCTGAATAGATGGACTAAATGTGAAGTATCCACATTTTCCGAGAAGAATCAGGACTCCAGATATTTTCTATCAAAGATATAAAAGATTTCACTAGATCTACTTTCATTATCGATGTAGTAGTATTCAAATCCTCCATACAAAAACCATTCTTGAAAAATTCCAACAAAACCTTGGTGTTCGAAAGACACTGGATCATGCTATTCATAAAACAGGTATTTCCTACATTCTTCAATCCTCTTAGGCCAAATGTAGAAATGGAGTATGGCATGCTCACTTATGTTGAACGAAGAATCCATGGGTTCATTGTTCCTGTAATTCAAAGAAGGTGATAGAGAAACTGATTATCTTTGATGATTGATAGGTATTTCATAGGAAAATTAGGACGATAAAATAGAATGCGATAGAGGAATTGTACCCATTACAGAAGAAGCCTTGCCACTTTTAATTGCTATACTCATTCTTTGTATAAAAAATTAGGTTGAACATTTATCTTTTGTAGCGCGGCCTAATCTCCTTCCAATTTCATGAATGAAAGACAGAGGTTCAGGGCCGAAGACACCAAAAGTTTTGACAGCTATTGGATGGAAAAGATAATTAGGTCAAAAATGTTGATATTTCTTTCTTTTCAATTTCTCGCTGGATATTGCTGCAGCACCTGCGGACTTAGAAGTATTTGCTAAATGAGAAGCTGCAACTGTGTCAGCACAAGTAAAGTCCCACAGAACAGGTTTGCCACAATTCCAAGGTATCAGCGTCATACCATTCAGGACGTTTACCATAATCTCGGCTACTGCCAAGAGGTTCTAACACAGCTGGAATACCTGCCAGTACCATAGAACGTTTTATGATATCATTGACTTGATAATGTCTGGATAAATGACCTGAATTTTATTACAACTCAAACCATGCGTTCCTTTTTGGTTCACTTCACTACCACATATACATTTATGAGGAATACAAATATCTAAACCCAGTCTAAGTCCAATAGATATCCTGAAAGACTCGTCATCTAAAAGGGTTCCGAGAGAAGCCACAGGTAAAGCATTCAGCCAAGCTCCAGATTATTTAATACTAACAGCTTTCAGACGAGCCTTTTCTAATTCAGACTTGGACGAACCAAGTAATTTGTTGAGGTAATATTCAAAAGTGGAAGGTCCCAGGATTTCTGAATGTTTCTCGTAGCAGGTGGCAAATTTGGGTTGGTTTAATTTGTAATAACCAAAGAGAAACAGCTCCATCGAATAACGTATCAGTCGTATCAGAAAAAGTGAAAGGGAGAATAGAACCGTTAAGACTGGATACACTACTCATGGAAGCAAATAAAGCTAGGGAAGAAGCCAAACGGAGCCCCAGACCTCCAAGATTCTCTGGAAGTGTTGCCTGTAACCAAGAATCTTCATTAAAAGAATTATTAGGAAACTGTTTGATTTATTTATCTATCTGACAGATGTCTATCTGACGGATGTAAAATTAGTATACGAGGGACGACTATAATCTATGATGATTTTCATTTTATGAATTAATACTTTTCCATTAAAAGTACGAAAAGTGAGTTTTCTATTTTGTGGAAATTTCCACTAACTAGAAATCTATGACTTTTTTACTTATAGAACAATTTACTATTGAAATGTCACAATTATCTCAATGTTTTGGAAAAATATTATTTTTCGAGAAATATTGATACCTAAAAAAAATACGAATATGATTTGAAATATGAATACTTGTGTTAGAAATGGAAATGATCCCCAGTGAAGTGGTAGATTATAAAAAACACCTGAAAAAAGTGATATTTTTGTTAACTTCTTGGATGTTATTTAATTTTTTCCCAATGGGATAATTGCCCGTCATATTTAGAAAATTACAAACTAAAAATTTAATTGTATTTGTATTTTAAAGAAGGGAAAACTAGAGAGTTGTTTTCTCTCATATTCATAAAAAATGTATTTGTATTCAAATAGTGCAAGCTGTGATCTATTTAGTGCAAAATATGTCAGTTTTTGCACAATTATGACATTTTTGTTATTATGTTCTTAGTAGATTAAAACGTGAATTAATGGAAAATCTACCAATCTCAAAAACCCTGATGATCGTACTTGTTCCTAAAAAGTTTGGTACCATCTGTTAATGAATTGCTAAAACTCCAAATGGTGTCGCCCGAATATTCTTAACAATATTGAATCAGTGAATACTTTGGACTTATTAACTTTGAAATCACTTACGTGATGCTATAAAATCAAGCTTGACAGATATTACAACAGTTGATACAAAACCTAGAATATAAAGGGAGCCATCTCTAAAAACTCTCTATGCCACATGTATTGTCCTCCAAAGAATCTTTTATATTTTTTGCGCTTTTCACCTAAATATGCAGAATCGCAAAATTGAAATGAATGTCACAGTTGATATTCAATGACTAGTGAGACTAATGAATTCATGCACCATTATAAATCCCGTAAAAATTCGTTCAGTTTATAGTAACATTCATTCACTATATGTTTTCTCAATTTCTTTTTGAATATGTCATTAATTATTTTCAATTTCAATTTACTCGGGTAACTTATTGTAAAGTTGAATTGCTGCGTATGAAGAAGCACTTTAGAAAAAGGTTGTTCTTCTGTGATATAGTATCTCCAGAAGGTTACCATGTCTGATATTGTTGGAGTGGTTATCACTGTTTATTGAAAAATCGTAAAGTTAAATTTTTATGGACAGTATCGATCTCATGATATATATATATATATATATATATATTTCCAAAAATTCACACTTATTCCCCTACAAATATGTTCTGAATTATTAAATTATTTCTAATTTTAGCATTCCCACTTATTGTTTCGTTTTACATGTGACGTTTATAAAAATTCACATCTATTACCGTTATGATTATAGCAATGAACACGGACGTTCTGGCAATGCCTTAGTTGGTTCATGGTTTATTCATACTTGAAATTCTCGTTCATATCCATAGCTACTCACACCACAAATTTGTGGTGATCTAATGTATGTATGTTGTTTGAATAAACATTATTATATATATATATATATATATATATATATATATATATATATATATATATATATATATATATATATATATATATATATATATATATATAGTGTGTAGGATTTCTTGAACCTGACGTATTTATGAGGATTGTTGATCCTTGGGAGTTAGGTTCATTCATTGATGGGATTCTTCGAAATTAATACATTTTATTTTGCCGACGTTTCGATTGCAACCTTAGTCTTATAAAGGGATTTTTTTTGCTAAAAAAGTTTAGAATTACATGGAAAAATTAGCTAGGCCATCATTTTGACATTTCTTCCTCTTCTTCATGGTGAGCATAAACAGTAAATAGTTCTTTGTGAAAGCAATTTGCTAAACACACCACTCACGTGTTGGTATTTAACAGTAGATTGAATCAAAGTGGTAATCAATATTAAGGTCTCTGCACAAAATAATATTATTGAAGTTATTCGTACAATATTCCAAAATTTGTGTTGTCCGAGCGATAAAATTATCAATATCTCTGCTTGGTGGCCTAAGCATAGCTATTACACAATATTTATTGAATAAACTCTCAGATCGCCGACGGCTAAGCTATTTGTTTTCAATATCCTCAATCATATACCTGATAAATATATATGTTTCCAATGTTAGCTTTAGAAATATAAACCAGGGTTTTTAATGTAGATACTACTTGGAATTCTTCACGCAAATGTTGTCTTAAGCAAGTAAGCATATATACTTTGATTAGTTCAATAGCACCGAAAGAAATTGAGCAAATTATATATGAATGCAACATTACCTACCTCAAGTATGTAATTTATATTTGATATATATTTTCCCGTTGTGTATATGTAATTTGGTTTTTACCTGTTTGTGTGCAGTACAAGTCTACATCTGTTACTCTGTCTAAAAGCTGCCACTTTTTGTCAATAAAAATGGTGCCATTAAGAATATATTCGGAAATCAAAGATTCGTTCTTAGCTGAATCGGTTCAGTTCCACTGAATTACTCTTGTTTGAAAAAGAAAGAGGAAGTTTTGGGAAAAAGTCATTGAAATTAATGTAAAAATGTATTTTTTATTGTTACAGAACCAGTGTATTTGAAATATTGATATGGCCCATTTAACAAATGGAACCAAGATTCAAATATCAGTGATTAAAGATCATCAGTCGATAAAATATCTGTAGAAAATCTGGACTCTGATTTTAGATTTTAAGTCGGATTTTGAGTCGAATTGTGAATCAGATTTTGACTTGGATCTTGAGTCAGATTTTGCCTCGGATTTAGACTTGGATTTTAAGTCGGATTTTGAGTCAGATTTTGAGTCGAATTGTGAGTCAGATTTTGAGTTGAATTGCGAGTCAGATTTTGCCTCGGAATTTTACTTGGAATATGATTTTAACTTGGAAGGAACTCGGCTTTTAACAGTTCCATCTGACATACCAAAATAAGCTATCGAAGCCATCTGTATGAAAAGCCCAGTATCAACAATACCAGGGATCGTTAATAATTTGGTGTTGATTTCATTCCAGTCATTATTCTGGTCAAAGTCTCTCCAATCCAGAATGAAGTTACCGCTATCAGTGATAACAGGTCCAGCCTTCTTAACAGCCATTCTTAGCTCAACGTTCCCTCCAAATGATTGTTCGATTCTGTTTTTTATTGGTACGTAGGCCATTGGTGACACTTCGATGGGAATGCCTTTTTTATACTGATCCCCAAGTTTTTCAGAGTCCTTGGTGGAGTCGGCTATAATAACCAACTTTTTAGAACAACTTGCTACTATCTTCTCCTGCAACAGGCACCCCCCACCTCCTTTGATCAAATCCATGTTAGAATCGACTTCATCGGCTCCATCAATACAAACATCTAAGCAAGGATGGATTTCAAGGTCTGTCAATGGAAGCTTATGCTGTATTGCAAGTTGTCTGGCTTGAAAAGATGTAGGTACACATAAAATTTGTAGTTTTTCTTTTCGAACACGTTCACCTAAACGTTCAACTGCGAACACAACAGTAGAACCACTTCCTATGCCAACTAAATCACCCGAATTTACATGGTCGTTCACTGCTGTATCTGCCGCAGCTCTTTTTGCTTTATTGATACAAGCCATCGTAGAGTATTGAAGTTTTAAATAAGTGTAAACTAAATAATTTCTGACATTTGTTATGCCTATAACCATTTGATATCTGATGAAATTGAGTAATTTGTTTTGTTATACCAGTTAACCTCTTAACCTCTAAGGCCCGATAATGTCAGTTTAAACTCTTGAGTGACGTCATCGAGTTTAAACCTTAAACCCTACCTCAGGTATGGTTTAAAGGATTGAAAACGTTTAAGTAGGTTAGCCAACAGGACAAAATCTAACAAAAATTGACATCTTAAAATCGAGTCTAACCTTAAAAATTTGTTTTGAAATAAGCTATACTTTGTAGTTGGAAATACTAAATACTAACTAAATAAAATGGACTACATTCAAGATAATATTTTTGAAGTGTTTGAAGAGGTTATGTCGGATAATGAAGAGGAAATCATTTATGGATGTGCCAAGGGCCGCTCGCAAATTTAGAATTAGGCCTAATCATTATGATGAATGGAATGACATATAATTTCTAAATAGATTCAGATTGTCTAAGCAAACTGTTGACAATATATTGACTCAGAGGGTAGATTACAGCACCCTACTAATCGGTAAATGAAATATTTCTCTTTAACAGCTTCAATTGTTTTATTAAAGTCAATTCAGAAACCACGCAGTTGAACCTTTGTTGCAGTTATTGATGGTGCTTAGATTTTATGCTACAGGGGATATGCTCAGAGCAGTGGGTGAATTTGGTGGAATACATGTATCAACAATGTCACGAATAGTCAAACGTGTATCCACAGCTATTGCAGCTTTATCACGAAGATATATTAAAATGCCTTCTTCGGAGGAAGCACGCAAGAAACAAAAATAGAATTTTATGATATTGCCAGATTTTCGAATGATTTTACTCACGTCACTTTTCACAAAACGAAACAGTCATTACGATAAAACACCATAAGGCCAAGTGACAGATGACATTTATATACATGGAAAATAAAAATCTTATGTGTTTTTATAAAATGACTTTTTCACCAACTTTGGTTTAAACTTGAAGATAAACTGGTTTAAGGTTTTCGGAGTTTAAACTGACATTATAATATCGGCCCTAAGTTATAATGCAATATGCAATAAATAATAGAGAATAGAGATAGAGTGAATTCTGATATTGAAACAACACTATGGTAGGTAGAGAGGGGGTAAACACGAGTGGACTCGATTTGACACTACCGACAGTTGTGGTTGTTTCAGGAATATTGATAAAAGAAGAAATAGTATTTTATTGTCTGAAGAAATAATATTCTCATTGACAAAGAATGGTTTGAAATAATAATTTACAATGGTATACAATAGAGTTAAGTCAGTAAATGTGTATATATGTAAAAAACCGAACACTCAACAAATAACATCAGTTACACCTAATGATATAAAAAATTATATAGTACTTAATCACAGTTTCCTTTGGTAATATATATTTTTCAGATTAGGTGAATGAGTCTTGATAGAGTCTAGAGTGTAACAGGCTCTCACAACTATATTGAGGTCTTTTTTATGTTATCCTTATATTTTTTGTGTATCAGGTATACTGTCTCTAGAATGAGAAGACATGACAGTGTTAGAATCCTGTGTTCATGAAATAATGGACGACAGGAATCGCGATATTTGGCTTTGCATAAATATCTTTTGAAGCTCTTTTTTGTAAAATGAAGCGACCATGTCGAGAATGTACTGTCAACACAATCCCCAAAAGCAGATGCCATAGCGTAGATGGGTCTCAATCAAAGGAAAGTAAACTTTTTTAGCATTAGCGATATCTAGTTCATTAGAGACAACACGTACAGAATAACAACCTGCATCTAGCCGTTTAAACCCTATGCCTTTTTCGTGCCTATTTGTCTGCCTGACTGCCGCTGGCTGAAGTTTCAAACAAAAACGCATGCGCGCGAGACTATTTTGTTGATTGTTTCAGGTATGAAAATAAATAGGACTGGTTCTATTTTTCCCCCCTGAATCGAGTGGATTTCAAGGACGTTTGTGGAAATGTCAGGTTTGCCAACACAGTAATTATCTATTAGATTTGACATAACCAACAAATAAATGAAATTAATCAGATATTTTGTTCAGTATGACAGAAAAGAAGAGAAAATCTTGTAGCAGGTAATGAAAAAGTTGAAACATGTAGTCCAGATATAATAAATTACTTAATTATTTAAAGTAAATGTCAATTTTACTTAGGTTTGCAGCTCTGAAATTAGTACCTGAAACAATCATCAAAAAGGCACGGTGTAATAGTGCCAGTTATTTGGGGAAATTTAGCCAACAAATAGCCCTGGAAAATAAGCACAAAAATAGGCACGAAAAAGGCATAAGCTGGATTTATAGTTAGACGGACTGTAAACGTAGACGCACTGTATACGTAACAAACGGACTGTGAAATATTATTGAATTTATAAATCGACGGAACGGAATTTTTGCGCATGGGTAGAAGTGATACTGATATTCAACATAACCTACATATTAAACGAATCATAAACGGCCTGGTTGGTTTGGATTTGTATTATATTCTGAATATTTATCTATGCTTCGTTTTCTGTGTCACAATGGATTATGAAATACATGAAGGTATGCTTCTTGGTGCCGTGGGACTGTTGTTGTGTGCAGTAGCATTGGAAAAGTGTCGACAAACTCGAAGAACAATAATTATGCGACTAAGACGTTACAAAACAAGACTCATAAACCGTAATAGAAAAGTAGAGAATGCCTACAATAATTTTTCAAAGATGAAGACTTTTGATCCAGATCAATTTTTTAAGTATACGTGAATGACTGTTCCAGTATTTAATGAATAATTACGTCTTGTAAAAAACATCACACATAATTCTTCATTTTGATTGGCCGGACGCAAGAAACGTAGTGTAAAAGATGAAAGTTGGCCAACTCTTCCGTTCCAGTCCGTTTCACTTACGTTACGTCATGCGTTTACGTTAATTTATAAACAAGAGTACATAAATCATATAGTTGATCTTTTTGCAGTGCGTCTACGTTTACAGTACGTCTAACTATAAATCCAGCTATAGTGTAATGAGGGTTTTACATAGTTTAGTGATGGCTTTCAATAGTCAATACTATTTTTTTCAACCCAAACATAAATTCACTTTTAATGTGATGTTTCACTAACAATTGAAAGTACTATAATGATAAAAATATCAGTACACAGTACAACATATAAACGGAGACAGATGAATTTATAGTTGACAGCTACCGATAAAAAAATTAACTGTGTGAACTAACGGATACGTCCATGAGAGGCGCTAGGAGTATGTTTTTTAATGTGGTGAAAAAATTGGCGTTTTCAATTTTGAAAAAAAACATTAAGCATTTTTTCAAGTTTGATGTTGAGCTTTCTATGAGGTAATCTTTATGTGCAAATCAAAATATTCTAAAAAAAATGGGCACATGCCTGTTCCCTATTATGTAGCTCGGAGTTGACCTCGAGTTCATTTTCCACTCTCCTTGGAAAACTGATAGAAATAAAATCATATATAGTTAAGAATATAATATATGATTTTTATGCAAAAACTTGGTTCCTTTAACAGATCAATCAAGTTCGTTGCACCTAAAAAATGACTAAAACGACTCTATAGGCTTTTTCGGAAACTTACTCTGGTTCACCAACTCGATCCCAATAGATCACGTAACGGATCACTCTGATCACTTACCCCAATACTATAGTTCACACACACACAAGACATAACATAACCTAACTTCAACTTTTCTAACAGTTCTTTCTAATGAAAAATGACTCTGGAAATCTATGAAATAAAATTTTTAGTGAAGAATTTGCGAAGGTGATATCAGTCTTATTTTACCTTCCATGGAATAACGAAAAATTACTTCTTCATAATTCTGAATGCAAACTCGTCTTTGTTTAGAAACGTATTTTTTTTCTTCATCTTACTGGAAGATAACACACACATCTCATCGTCTTCATCAAAAACATAATCAAAAGCTAACGCCGTTATTATTTGGAATGTTGCAATTTTCTTTTCCTCATAAATTTAAATAATTGTTAAACTTTTTGTAATGCGCATGCGGTGTCTGTAGCGACTCTGACGACCCTGCTTTTGAATAGGGTTATGCTAGACGAACCTGAATCAGTGATTGAGTAAGCAACACCAAAGTTTGCGAACGCGCGTAGTTAACTCGGATTAGGAAAACGAACGTGCAGGTTGGGGATCGTGTCAACCCGAGTAGGTTTCCGAAAATGCCTTATGATACTATGATGCTTTCTTTTCAAATCTGAACTGTATAGTAAATAGGTTTCAAAGTCAAAAATTGTTATTGGTTGATATGTGGCGTGTCAAAATCCACCAATTATTCAGCTTCATTTCGGCTGACTGTTAACTCTCGAAAAGAAAGCAGTCAATTTTGATATCGATTGAACTGGAACAAAATGGTGGGGTGGAAACCAAACTAGTTATCAAAATGGCACCTAGTTTTCACAGTTTATGATAAATGTGATTTTTGGGAAATATTGCATATTATTAATCTTAAAGGTTCAAATGACAACAAAAATAGTTTGATTACATTTCGCAGCATTCGTTGTTTGGTGAGTATTGACCACGGTTTCTTTATGTTTGCCATCTAGCTATAATCGGTATTATTTCATGACTTTTTGTTGTAGGTCGTAGTACCCTGATTTTTGGATAATCGAATTAGGTATGTAGTGCTTTTACATAATGGGTTTAATTCGTTTTCCTTATAACGATACATTACATATAAAACCGGCTCGCTTTTATGTTTTGTTAACGCGCGTATACTAGTATACTTCAGGGTCAAAGCCAATTCATTAATGTTTTACATTTTCATGAAGTTGAATCGCGGAATAATGAAGGTGACATGGAAATATGAAATAATTGTTCCAGATTTTCTTCCTGTGCCTGTGTTTAGCTCATGGGAAATTCGAGATGTGGCTGATTTTGATTAAATTTTCGCATATGCCCAAAACATGATGAAAGCAACACAGCAAGCGAAATTTTTGCACTACAAAATGCCCTTCCTATTTTCTTGGGATAACAAAGATGGTTTAAAAAATATGACAGGTCGACCATTCTAGCTTGGCCTCTGAGATGCGTCGAAGAAAGAGTGAAAGAGCCACTTTGCAACAGAGACAGAGAACAGAAAGTTCCTTGAATGTATAGTAGTACACTGGCTATACATTCAAGGAACTTTCTATTCGCTGTCTCTGATGCCCAGTGACCCTTTCACTCTTTCTTCGACGCATCTCAGAGGCCAAGCTGCGATACGTTCATGTACATAATATAAAAATTATGATCCCCCTCGTTTTTAAATTCTGATCATTAAATATCAGGTTGAAGTGGCAACATTGTAAGTACAACGTTCGAGGTCTATGTTCTAAGGTTAGGTTGACCATTCTAGCATGGCCTCTGAGATGCGTCGAAGAAAGAGTGAAAGAGCCACTGTGCAACAGAGACCGAGAATGGAAAGTTCCTCAAACGTACTTACAAAGTTGCCACTTCAACCTGAATATTAGATCAGAATATTTTTAAAAGGAGGGATTATAAAAAAATTATATTATGTACATGAACGTAATGCTAGCAAGTGAGCGTGTGCAGTTCTTGCATTTTCGGATAACAGAGGACAGTTAAGAAATATTACAGGTCGACTATTCTAGCTTGGCCTTAAGATCCCGAAGAAGATTATGTGCATCAGAGACAGAGACGTGAGAGTTCCTTGAATGTTTAGTACACAGACTATACATTCAAGGAACTTTCTGTTCTCTGTCTCTAATGCACAGTGACTCTTTCATCGACGCATGTCAGTGGCAAAGCTAGAATGGTCGACCTAACCTTTTAACTTAAACCTCAAACATTCTACTTACAATGTTGCCACTTCAACCTGATATTATGTTATTAATTGATCACAATTTAAAAAAAAGGAGGGATTATAATTTTTTTATATTATGTACATGACGTAAAGCTGTGCAATTCATGCAGAAGCAAGGTAGAAATTCACTGTCTATGGTAGTAAATCAATCTGATTTTGATTGAATTTTCGCATAAGCTCAAAACATGATGAAAACAACATAGCAAGCGAAATTTTTGCGGTACAAAATGCTCTTGCTATTCTCTTCGGATAACAGGGGATTGCTGAAATATCAGGTCGACTATTCTAGCTTGGCCTCTGAGATGCGTCAAATAAAGAGTGAAAGAGTCACTGTGCAACAGACAGAGAACGGAAAGTTCCTTGAATGTATACATTCAAGAAACTTTCTGTTCTCTGTCTCTGTTGCACATTGACTCTTTCTTTGACGCATCTCAGAGGCCAAGCTAGAATGGTCGACCTAACCTTTCAATATAAACCTCAAACGCTGTTCTTACAATGTTGCCACTTCAACCTGATATTTATTGAGCAGAACTAAAAAAAAGGAGGGATCATAAAAAAATTATATTATGTACATGAACGTAATGCTAGCGAAGTGAGCATGTGCAATTCATGCAGGTTAAAATTTACTGCCTATAGTAGTAAATCAACTTGAACTAACGCTAACATAGCTATCACTATTGGTCGCAATTCAATAAAAATTTAAAAAAATTATTCAGGTAGTTAAATGTATGAAGTATCCATTAAGCAATTCTTTATCATGCCACAACCCTAAAAATGAAATAAAAACAAAAATTCTTCGAATTTTCATATTTTGAAATACAATTCTGAAGTATTGGAGATATGAAAAAATGTTTTAAAGTTGTAGCTCGTTATTTTTTCTACAAAAATGTTTCCTATAAATTTTGCGATTAATCATGTTGTTAGGGAGATAAACGCAATTTTCCTCTTGTAGTTGCGCGGGAACGAAAAATCACCTTAATTTTTATATAACCGGACTAGTCAGTCGCTGTTCCTTGCTACTAAAAAATGCTTAAAAAAACGCAAAGCACATGAACTGTAGAAAAAACTCCCAACTTCCATATGAGACTTTCAAAGTTCATACAAAATCCAATCATAATACAAAGAGTGTTCAAGGATTTTCGATTAAATATCTCTGAGTAAGTACATTTCGAATAATTAATTCGTAAGGAATTATTGCCACGTTAATTCCTTGTGGGCTTTGTGCTGTTTGAGGTTCGGTTTTGTTGGAAGAAATTATTTTGACATGTGATTCGGGGGTATTTTTCTTGATAAAAGTCGGATTCTGTACATATTTCCAGGAATTTACAATAATTCAAAAAGTACAATATGTATTCAAAAAATTCGAATGCCATTCGAAAGTCCATATTTTAATGTACGTATAAACCAGCTGATTATTTTTCTATGAGGGGCGTTGTACAACAAAATTTAAGGTTACTCTTTATCAAGGAAAATACCGCCGAATTACATGTCATCCGGTTGAACAGCACAAATCCCCAAGGATTCCTTACAACGACATGATTTATCGCATAATTGATAGAAAACATTTTTGTAGAAAAAGTAACGAGCTAAAACTTTTTGCAAGACATTTTTTCATATCTCCAATACTTCTGGAGTTGTAGCTCAAAATATGAAAATTCGGAGAATTTTTCTATTTTTTATTTTTAGGGCCGTGCCATGGTAAGTAAAGCATTGCTTAATGGATACTTCATACATTTAACTACCTAAATCCTGAATATCAGCTGTTTTGTAATTTTTGTTAGATTTTGGTAAAATTTTGTTTCTATTGGATTATAACTACATTACCATCGCATAGAAGAATAGAAAAAAACTTGTTTTGCCCACACTTGCGCATGTTTTTGAACACAAAAAATTATTTTTGCGGTCACTTACGTTTTACAAACTCTAATCGATATCAATAAATATGGCAACATTGTAATTACAAACGTTATTCTAGGGATAAAAAAAATAAGTGATGTTTTCGAATTATTCAATGTTATGTAGATAAAATAGCATTCCATAGGTAAATAACTGTGCAGTTAGTGTGTTGGTGAAGAAAGACAAAGTTATAGCACTCTATTAGAGTCTCTTATTATTAAAGTGATATTCCAAAACCACAATTTTTGTAACTTCGTAGGGCTATCTCCCAAACTTTGATTGTTGTACTGTATTTATTATGTTATGTTGCATTTGCGAAATGCTTCAACAAAATCAGGATTGGCCCAATATTCCATATCTTTACTCTCAGCTGAATGCATATGATTTCAATGACTGGCATTATTTCGACTCTCAACTGAAATATTAAATCTGTCTACTCTGAATGAACCAAATATAAGTTTTAGAACTTATTCATACATTTTTACTCACCGACTTCGATATTAAGTTGTTCATTATTCTTCGCCATTTATTTCGGATATTGTCATTTCAACAAAAGTATACATACATTATAATCACAAATTACCCTATTAACTACTTAATTCTACTAAACAACAAAAAATAGTATATAATATTTCTACAATTCTTTTGAAGGAGGTAATTGACATGTTGAAAAAAATCAATCCATCCTTCTAGGAGTTCTAATGAACTCAAATCTAACAAAATATGGTGAAAAAAATATCTTTGAAACAATTTTCAATATGTAAATCCCAAACAAGTTCTATCAATTACAAAAGAATTTTGTATATCATTCGGATAAAAAATCCCATTGTAACTGAAAGAATTGTTTAGGCATTAAAGGAAAGCTATACAAGTGACAAATATTTCGAAACTGTTTTGGGTTTGGATACATATACCCATAAAATGCATTTTTGCATTCGAGCACTTTTGTAGTGTTGGTGGGGAACTTGGCAACACGTGCCTCAGTTGGGTGCATTTTTTGTTAGTATAAACGTGTCACGGCGAACTCTCAAAAGCAATTAGAAGAAATTGTAGAAAACTTATTTGTGTAGGTTGAGTGATTGTTGTATTTAGTAGTAGAGAAAGTCCAATACCTACAAATAAATTTTTTTGCATATCTTGGTTCTGAATACGAGTGTCTTACAAACATGACAAAAAAATTACATATAGGGAGTATATGTTATGGAATGCACGTGCAAATAGAAAAGGTAATGGGATTTGTTTTTCTCATTTTTTTGTTATAAAATGAAGATAAATTCGAAAATTTCATGAAACAGGTGAAAATTGATTATTGTGTGTAAATTGAAGACCAGTGTAGTTATTATCTATTGTTTCAAAGTATTTGCTGAAAGAGCTGTTGCTCGACTTTGGTAATTGACCATATATGCATGTGATTGAATCTATTTTTAACTGACGAAAAAAAAGAGCCTCTCAAAAGTAAAAATATGGAACCTTATGAAATCATTAACATGTTCATCGCTGTAATGTACAAAGTTAAAACTGCATAGTAATGAACCTTACTGAACATTTTGGTAAGCTACCTTACAATACCAACAATCTTCATTTTGCTAACAAAGAATTACTTTAGCTACCCGTGTAGCCATCTCTAGATGCCGCTAAGTTGTGATATAATGCTCACCTTAGTGAGAAATTACTGGATATACATAGCTGTATAAAAATATTTCTAACTCTTCTGTTGTGAAATCGTGAACATATTCGGTTGCTTGATTTCTGAGAGAGAATTAAAAACCACTTATATAAACCTTGAAAACAATATAGCTCCTCTTTTGTAAAATCATAAACATATTCGGTTGTTTGATTTCTGAGAGAGAATTAGAAACCACTTATATGAACCTTGAAAACAATATACTACTTTTTTGCAGTCTTGTTTATAAATTAGAACTCTGCACCCTGTATCCATGATGCATTTAACCATTTTTCATTCTGTTGCAAAATCGAAAAAAATATTCATATTTTTGAATATTTTTAAAAAGTGATTATTGAGATTTTGGGGCAGTTTTGCTGTTGTTAATATATAATTTGGATACGGTACTATTTTCCATTCAGTTGCTCCTTATTTTACTAAACTTTACCATATGAACTAAATGATATACGATCGAATTCAGGTCTACTGTTGTGGATCTCGTAAAAGAGTGTCGGTAAAATCATACAAGTTTGTTTTTAATATCTTAACTATGTTACATCAGAAAAGTGGATCTACCTTTTTTTGAATCCACATTTCTCGAAAAATCAAATTTTGTTCAATAAACTGATTGCACTTTGTCATTGTAACATTTATTGGACTATCTTACAATGTAAATAGATTATTGTGAGCTTTGAGGCATCCTCAACTTTATTTTAAATATGGAATATTTTTTTAAAAACCAAAGTACAATCATTATGATTATAATTAGAGCCGTAATAATAATTTTTCTCCATGATGTTTACATGGAATGCTAGTGTATCAATTGATAGTATTGATTAATTAATAATAATAGAAAATGGTGAAAAAAAATATATTGACTATTACTAGAATCCTAAAATCATTCCATTGATTTCATCGACTATTTTTTATTGTTACTTGCCAAAATTCACATTCTACATTTGACTTGAGAAAGCACGTATAGTGTGGTAGATAATTGCTTTGATAAATGTTTTTAGATACAAAATAAAAATAGTTTTGGGTATATTTAATTATTTGTATGTTGTAACTGTCAATAGAAATAGTTTTGATGACTTATTGCTTTGATGAAAGAATGTCAAGAGTATGTGAAAACTTACAAGAAATACGGGTTTTTATTTAAAAATTCAATGTGGAGAAAGAAAATAAGAAAAAATTCCATGAAAACTTCCATTTGAGCTGATATATACCAAAGTCAAAATTCAATAATTTTTATTGGGATTTCAAAATAAGAGATACTCCCTCTGGTTGCTATTTTGGGACTATACTAATGTACAACATTTGTTCATCCAAAGAGACAAAATATTATTTACCAATGGAAATGAGCCTTACTGAGATGTCCCGGGTTCGATCCTCAGCCAGGGCAGAGATTTTTAATTTAAATAGTGAGAATTTAAATTATAAATCTTGTAGCCGGGCTGTCCTTTGACGATTTGCTGTTGCGTTCAAATTAAAAGTGCTGCTCCTATGTGGCATATGGAGTTAGTAAGTAACAAGGCCTACCCAGAACACTGTGTGAATGATACATTCTATGTTGTAAATGTCCCCGCCGTTTCCGATGTACATTGACCAATTCAACACGGGATGCAGTATTGCTTAGAGCAAGACAAAGCTGCATCCCAAGATATATAGAACCTCCTTGTCTATGCCGGTTAGATGCCGGATGAGGACGAATTCTCCGAAAGAAGATTGCGCCATAATGGAAGCAGATAAGGACAATAAATGAAAGTGAGAGAAATCTACTAATTTAATTATTTGTTATAGAGCTTCAAACTGTAATTATAACCGTCTTACTTATTCAAAGTTGGTGAAATCACCAACTCTCCAATAATACATTATTTCCTTATACTCATAAAAACTTCAAGGTGGTGAACTCAAATCATGAATTTTTGTGAATTGGTTCCTTCCTGCTTAATGTTGTACACTTGATATTTTAAGAAATGTGAGTTGTATTGTGAGTGGGCCAAAGATCAGTATATTTATTGGTTCAAAGTTTGGCAGCAGGGTTTTTGGCTTGGCAAATCCATTTTTCTAGTTGGGCAACTTTGGGATCGTGGTTAACTGTTAGACCCTCAGTTATTTGATAGTATTCATGAGAAAGGGTTTTATGCGAGAGGTCTGGTCATACCTCATACAAATATGAAATGATACAATTGCAAACCTAATGAATGAAAGGCTTGCACTATCTGATTTCTGGGGTTTGTGCCTGTTGAAATACTGAATCAATTATTATCCATTTATTTACACTCAACACACAAAACAATAATACTCTCTGACAATCACAGTTCACTGTAGAAATACCGCGCACGTCTCTATCGAACTTCACCTTGAATAAATTTGACCATCATTTATTCGGAAACTACTGCCTTCGCCGCAATCCGTTGTCTCTTATATAAAGGTCGTTACCCTAGAAAATTTCGAACGGTAGTTTCTCAGACTTTCTCTGGAGTGGCTCAAATCGTCCAGTCCATTCTGGAATTCTGCATCACCGCGGGCCAGGCACCAGACAGCATGCACTGGCGTAGTGTATTCGTTTTTGTTATAATATATTGTACAATAAGCATGAAATGATCACAGTTTCTAACAACTAAGAAAGTTGTTTGGGCTAAAAGCGATTGCTGTAATTCATATAACATGCTTGTATACTATACTTTGTCGCCGACTATTATAATGGTTTTCCTCGCGTGACTCGCACTTTCAATACAAATCAACAAAAACCCCCGGTTTGATTTTTTGAGCCCTGTTCTTAAATGCAATAAAACATAACCCCTATGAGATGGTTTACATAGAAATTTGGCATGGTAATGGTGCATACTAACATGCATAGTTCCTTAAAATATACATACATATATACAGGTAAGGTATATAACCGGGTAGTTAAAAAAATTCAAACTTCGTTTTTCAGAACTTTTGAGAATTTACAATCTTTACTCCTATACTTAATACAGCTACTCTTCGCTAGATGACGAGATTATAAGATTTTTTGTATTTTAATGATGACTTGATATATACTCTCCTAAAACAAATTTACTTTGCAAATGCGCAGTTCTATCTTTATTTATTTGAAGGTATATATTACGGATGTAGTCATAATACATATTGGCAGTTGAAAAATACACTTCTTGTTTGGTAGTCTTTTATTTGAAGTATTTAATGTTGGGGAACACATTCGAATGCATTTCATTCGTAATTTGAATGCAAACCTAAAAGATGGAATGTTTTTACGTGGTGAGGACTAATGGAAATTGGATTGATTTGTAGGCCGATACTGATAACAGCTAATATTGGGCCTTAACTAGTTGCTTTCTTTATAGAATAATGAGATGTCTTTTGCCAATCCAATTCTATTTTTGCTATGTAATGATATGACTAACATCAATATTTACACTTTATTTGCGGTTCACTTTATTTGCGGATGAACAACCATCAAATGGCACAACAAAAAACTTGATGAATTAAACGAAGTCGACAATGTGATGGCATTGACAAAAAAATCGGGATGGGTAGTATGGCTACACTACCCCGTTTTTTTACGTGGACCATCAGGTATAATTTAAGAGGAAAGAAATGTTTTCAGCCATCCTAGCCTCTGTAATGGTCGAGTCTACGGCGCTCACGAAGGCGTCTCACTCTTTCTGTTGATAAGTTTTGGCACTCGTTTGAATCGGTACAAACCGGCCAGAGCCCTTTCCCGGTGCCTCTGGCGCTGAATATTTCTGTAATTGCGTGGCAGTACCTGAAACAAGTAATTTCAGAACGTTTCGTGAACTGTCCACAAGAGACGAAGTTCAAATAACTCATGTAACCCTTTCCATTGCGGAGTTATGAATTTCGAGGCTCTTTTTCAATTTTTCAATCCCCCCTGCTCAGTGCCGTAAGTGCACTAACAGGCTAAAATCATCGAAAACTCTGGCGGGACCTCAGTATGGAAGCCTTTTTAAAAACGTTTTCACCTTAAAACTGTCTGCTAGGTGCTATGCAGTCAAACTTATTACACAAGAAGTACATTATCACTCGCTTATTGAATCACATCTGCGCTATGGTATTACATTTTGAGGAAATTGCAATAATCACTTATTGAACAGTATATTTATAGTAAAAAAGCTAGCCAAGATATTTGGACAGAGCTAAATCTCGGGATTCTTGCAAAGATATGTTCAAATCTCTCAAAATATTAACAGTTATTGCCCTGTATTTACTGAAAGAAACAGCATCAATAATAATAAAAACAAGTTTGGTTCTTATCATCACATCCCAATACTCGGCAAAATATAGATATAAAACTTGTACTGCCACTCAAATCTCATTAGAACTCATTAATTTACAATGGATGTAAAATTTACAACCATCTCGCCAAAGATATAAGAGGCATTGGACCATTATATAAGTCCAGAAAAGATCTCAAATATCTATTGATAGACCCCCTACAGTTTGAATTATCTATCTTTAGAGACACACTGATTTTGTATAGTACTAGTTGCCTTTTTTTAAATTTCATTGATTTTTATGTATTAATTAATTTCAATCTGCTATTGTTATTGTTTAAATATAAGCTTTCTTTCTCTATTCAAATTAATTATGTATTTTGCTTTCAAAAAACAGACCTAACAAATCACAGGCCCTCTTTTACTACATTAAATAATGCTATTGAAGGAGCTCAAGAAAAATGTCCTACGGTGGTAATACCTACAATTTTGTCACCATCTTTTAGTGGTGTACTTAGCATATGTAATGTGATATATACGTGTAACAAAACACTAGGATAATTTACATCGTAACGTGTAGAAATATACCCTTTATAGTGAAACATCTCTTTTTAAGCAGAAATCGCAATAATCATCTAGCAAAAGCGAACAATTTTGAGTTACATGAAATGTTCTGTATAAGCGTGAACCCTGTTAAATTCCATAACCTTTGTTGTTATGTCGACCTAAACACTAGTTTATTGCATGCTTAAACACCATATTTATTTTTTACTGAATCATAATTTCGTTCATATATTAATAAATGGAAATAGCAATAATCCTTCCAAACTTTCAGCTGACAGACATATTTTTTCTAGTCTACCTGTAACGAAAAAAGTGCAGATATAAAAATGTGTGTACAAGTGAAAAACTTTTCATATTAATAGTGTGCATACAATGAGAAGATTTAAGATTAGTAGTAGAAAAACTACTTCTACCTTACCCATTTGTTGTGCAACTTCAATAATCTGACAACTGTCAACATAGATGTTATATTTTGTGAATTTTATACAATTTGGAAAAAACCGGAAGTGTTTTTAGACCCATTTGTCAATTTTGAAATAGCAATTATTTTCTCAAAACATGAGAATTTTATTTAGTAAAGCAAAATTGTGGCATTTCAGGCAAATATTCAAATTCCAGAAAAAATATTATTTTCGAGTAGGATTAAAACCTGCTACCTCTAGATTGACCTCTAAAACACAGACTAGCAATCAAGAGGTCGCAAGTTCGAAACCTGCTCGAAGATAACTTTTTTTTCTGGAATTTAAAAATTTGTCTGAAATGCCACAATTTTCCTTTACTTATATATTAACTATTTCCCGTTCGTATCAATATTTAGTGTTAATGTCACTCTCTGTCGACAATGCTTATTTTTTAAGACAAGACGAGCCCTGTTTTACGTTCTCGTACAAGGGACACAGAACCCACATAGGTCTACATAATGTGACAATTATGTTATTATTGGACTATCGATAACCCCAAAGGACGTATAAAGCGGCGATGCCTTACCGCTCTCGGCTACATCTTCGTTTGATTTTATTAAATGTGCAATGTAATTAAAATTTTCCAGAATAATATTTCAGGCGATTGTAATTTGAGTTAAATGAAATGAAGGTAGGCAACCACTTGTTCATTCTCAATAAGAATTGTATGATTGATATATTATACGATGCCGTCCATACAAATGGATTGAATTCATTTTAAGCATAATCATGAACTTTTAGGGAAAATCCTGAAACAGGCCGATTTTTAATTTTAAGTTGCCCATTTTTAACATGAAAATAGTACCTCCCTTTGAAGTATGACTACCCCTCAGAAACATTTAAATTAATTATTCAGCAGTATTTTTTACCATTTGGTGCATTAATTACTGAGAAAATTAACTTTGTTAATATTTTGTAACCTCAGTTTGATCTATTGTTGTTTTTGAAGTTTCTATAACAAAAGTTTACCCACCCAAGCCTTTACATAAAATTAAGCCCAGAGTCTCACATGAAATTGATTTATTTCCAATTAATTTCATAAGTGAATTAATGTTCAAAATGACCGCCAGTTACCTTTTATCAATAAGCAGGGCAATCTTTAAATTATCGGATAACATTCTTTGATCTCGAGGCTTATTTTGGGAATTTCCTTCCTTTTTAAATTCCTTTATCTCATGAAAAGTGATCAAGAGAGGTTGAATCGGGAGATCTAGATGGCCATTTAATAGTTCTAAGTCTTCCGAAATAGCTGTTTGTTTGAATAATTTTTCAATCTATATCAATAATGCGATGGAGCTCATTATGTGGGTATCAAATAGACTTCAGGAAAAAGGATTTTTAATACAAGCACAAAAAAGTTCCTCAACAAATCTAGATAAACATCATCCTTAACATTGTGTCTTAAAAAGAATTTGATTATTAATGATACCTGCCCAATCATTTACTTGTTCATTTTGTGTGTGAGCCTCCATCATCCAGTGAGGTTTTTATCTACTCCAATATCGATAGTTCTGGCAATTTACCGTGCTATTATTTAATTGAAATGTATCTACATTAAAGAAATCTTTATATAACTGCAAATTTGCTAGCATTGTGTTCACCATTAATTCACAGAATTCTTACCATTGATCACCATAAGCATATTATTTTCTTTAAAACTTGTAGAATTGATTATTTAATTACATCATTTTCAATAGCAACTTGTCTAGCGGATTTTCTTCATCAAATCAAGAGGTTCTAGCTGGTTTTTGAATAATTATTTTCTTGTCCAGGGCCATGATTTTTTTATATTTCACTGACTGTAGGCTGTGATATGTGTTGACCAGGGTACCTATGTATTATTGAACATTTCACAAACCTCTTTGGAGTTTTATTTTTGTTCGGCATCCAATCCTAATTAGAGTTGAATAAATTCATCTTATTAAATACAGTGATGTTTGTCCGTAACTTAGAATAAAGCGGCAGTAATTGGATTAAAGCACAGTTAATAGTGTTTTTTCTTAATTTTTTTAGTTTCTTCTTAAAAGATTGTCTTCTCATGTTTAGTACCTATACATTATAAAAACAGGTCACGTCACACCACTTTTTTAACGTAGAATTATTTAGATATCTTGAATTTTAATTGAGACTGCACTTCATTTTATCTATTAATGAAAACAACAATAGATCACTTTCAACCCACCTTCAAAACCAATAACTTAGAAATAAAACTCGATTGAGTTTACAAAGACATTAACAAAAAATTAACATTTCCAATGCACCAAATTTTAAAAATATAGTGCTAAATAAATAATCCAAATCCCTTTCGGGG
Organism: Gonioctena quinquepunctata; assembly: GCA_018342105.1. NCBI lineage: Eukaryota > Metazoa > Arthropoda > Insecta > Coleoptera > Chrysomelidae > Gonioctena > Gonioctena quinquepunctata. The sequence continues at coordinate 68,964 of JAFIRS010004208.1, read as the reverse complement.
GGATGAACTCTGGGAATTTTATTTACTTGCTGAAAATTGTCAATTTTAAATAAAAATCCGACTTATTTCAGTATTTTTCGAAAAGTTCATATGTATGTTTAAAATGATTTTTTTCAAAACCTATAAATTTCATTGTATATATTACTTTGTGTGTGTATGATTCTGTGAAATTTACAACTATTTTTATGTATTAATGTCCACTACTATCAGTTATTACAATACCTATATGAACATTTACTTAATGTATTACTGATAACATACAGAACATTTTTACGTTTGTCTCACGCTTATTTTCCGACAATTAACTTCAGTTGATTTTGTTACATTTTCCCATTCTATCTCCCACCCGCCCCAGCAGATGTTTTATTACCATTTTCGGTATTATCAGAGCAAGATCAAAAGTTTTCTTTCTGATTTGCCTTCAATGCCTTGCCGCCATTCAGAAAAACTCGTATTTTTTCTGTCCAAACTGTTGAACTTGGTTATTATAAATCTATCTTTTTTAAGTATGTTCATGTCTCCACTTTGTGCGTGCACTTAATATCTGAACAGTTTATTTGAATGAATTATTTCAGTGCGATATTTGATGAAATATACAGAACATATTATCTCCGTTGTCTGATAGCAATACACAGAAACTATGCCTTCATATTTCGTTATACTGTATGTTGAACAAATGCTAATGTACCGGTTGTCAAAGGATTCCTTCTTTTTAGAGCTATTGGAACGAAATTTGTTAGTTTGATATATAGTATAAGAATCGTATTTTAACATATCTGTCACTTATTTAGCACTCCCGATTTTACTGAAAATAAACACATGTTTTGAATTTGAAATGAAACAACCTGTATATACGTATTTTTTTCACAAATGGTATCCCCTTGCGGCAGTATACTACCTAAAAACACCTCTTAGAGAGGAATCCAACAGTATACGCGAATACGTTATAATCTATAACACCGGAAATCAGGTAGATATAATAAAATTGACAAAACAAACACATGGTCCTACAAAGTGAAAAGATGTTCCCATCTCACTTGGAATATACAGGGAGTTACATTTGAACATCTAAAGACAGATCTATTTTCGGGGAAACCGGAAGTGCCAAAAATATGATAGATATGTCAAGTTGTACTACCAATGCCGTACATAGAACCCATCATATTTTGTTTCAATATCTTGATTGAGAAGGGTGTACTAGTAAAGCTGACAGCCGTTAGAATATTGATGAAACAAACAAGATTGAGTAAAGTATTTAAATTGACGTTTCCATTAGCAGAAGAGAGCCAGAATAATGTTCGTAAACATGTATTTAGTTTAAATCTCAAACGCCAACAATTATCAATTCAATTCCGTTAGATTTTTGCCTCGTTCTACTTGTAATGGAGTGCATTTGAATACTTAATACTGAATGGATTTTTTGTTGTTGAATTTCTGAGTCAAGTACCGAAAAGTTTACCCATAATAGTGTGAATCATAATAAGCCTGATAAACTGCGTGTGTCAATTCTTTAAACTTATTTCAGAACCAAAAATTCCTACCAACATTGATCCTAAAATACTTGTTAATTTAAGTTGAAATGCAAAGCGTTGAAGATTCGTGAAAAATTTCAATTATTTGTTTTGACAATCGCTGAAGAGCCTGCAAATTTGCAAGCAAATAAGAATTGGTGAATCATGAACATATAACTATTTTTTCTTCTAAAATATCTTCCAATATATCGTTCTCAAGGACATCATAGTAGATGATAGATAGATGTTTATTAACTACGGTATATAAGGATACATTAGTAGCAAGTCAGTAGTACAGATTGATAATAAAAACAGCAGATCTGCGCAAAGATCCTTAAGAACATTAGAAATAAAAAAGAAATATATATATATAAACAGTTAATGTACAACATTGAGTAAAATAGATCTGATATATAAACACACAAACGTACATACATACAGACTTGATAATAGGTACATATTAGAAATGTTATAGAAATTCAAGCACTGAGGTTAAGGCAACATATTCCTCTGTACTATAAAAACATTTTTTAATTAGATATTCCATGATTTGTTTTTTGAACATTGGCAAGGGTAAATTCCTGGTAGTGAACGGTAAGACATTGTAAAGGTTGACATCGAGTGAGTTCTTTGAGGATTTCTGTAAGTTAAACCGGTAAGGTCTCAATAGGTTAGCCCCACGGGTGTTATACTCGTGAAAATGGGAGTTGGTCGGAAAGCCATCTTTATGTTTATGTATTTCCAAGATAGTATGGTATATGAAAATAGATGGTAATGGCATGATGCCCAAATTAATGAAAAGGGGCCTACATGAATCTCGGTAACCTGCATTTGAAATTGTTCTAATTGCGCGTTTTTGGAGCATGAAAACTTTTGTAGCATTGGAGGAGCTGCCCCAGAGCAGAGTTCCATAGCTAGCATGGGAATGAAAAATGCATAGTAGCCGAGAAAGCGTTTCCAAGCTTACAAAGTTTCTCAATTGCCTGAGTAAGAAAAATATATTTGAGAGTTTCTGGCTCAGTGCTTCTACGTGAGTGCCCAATTCAAACTGTCATCAAGTGTCATTTCTAATAAGTTGACGGTTTTTCCCACTGAGATGTTATGATTAGTTGAAAATATGATTTGTTGGGTCTTTCCTTTATTGTGTTTTATTATATTGGAGTTGAACCACGATTCAGCTTGTTTTTCGGCATGTGACATGGAGGCAAGCAGAGTCTGGCAGTTCTTGTCAGAGCATAAAATAGATGTGTCATCGGCATAGATGACACATTTGTAGGGTTGTAGTTCATAAAAGAGATCATTGATATAGACAATAAACAGAAGAGGCCCCATTAAAAACTTCGGATGGAGTGATGGGTTCAAGAAAAAAAGACCCGGGTGAGGTAGGTTTAAGTTTATTGTCCAGTGATTTCAGAGAAAGGGTATTAGCATTGAGTGGGAGTTGACTTATTATGGTTTCGTAAATTAGTGATTAGCTATGTCCTATTTATTGTTCTATTCGCTCTACATATAAATAATTCATAACTTTATGCAAAGTGCTAATTTCGAAAATATTTGCGAAAAGCTTGAAAAGAAGAAAAAAAAGAAGTTTCCTTAATTTCTTCAAGATGCTAGGTTATTCTTAGTTTTGTCAAATTTAAAGTCAACTACCTATGAACTCTTTCAGATGATGACTCTATCTCTGCTAAGAAGCATTACAATAAACATATGCAACTTTTTTGTTGGGAAAAGGAGATATGAATAGATGATCGCAGTTTTGTAAATTCCTCAAAGCTTGGTAGAATGTTCACAGTTTTTGGTAGATTTCTCAAATTCGCACATTAGAGCTATGTAGAAATTTATGACCTTTAGCTAGAGCTTTGATTGAACAAAATAATTATAAAAGTATTCACTTAAAATAGATATGACAAAAATATGTTTGAAGCCCTTTGCATCTCCGCTACTGAGTAATATTAATGAAGTCCTAAGTTTAAGATTCATCCAAGTCATATTTGCTGTCAAGATACAGTTTATTTCACCCGCCAATTGTCAAATAATTAAGTGTATCTGAATTTTTTTTATGAATCTTCGAGTTTCTGTGTGTCAGTCAAGACATTTTAGGATCAATGTTCATGGAACCCTTTTGTTTCTAAAATAACAGAGGTCTTATGATGACTTGCCCTGCTATCATTATTATTTACCGATATCTTAGTTGCCTCACCCAACTCAGAAGATTCAAATAAAACATGTATGACTTGAGATAATGGGTCTCTTATCTATTACAATGGTATTCAAAACCATTTTGCCCCTCCCGCACACACGGATTAGAAGACTTACAATTCTACTAACTAATCCTCGTATTAATTCATAAAACCATTAGCGAAACTTTTTAGTATCCACTAGAAGAAATTTAATGCAATAAATTCATGAAAATCCATTCGGTATCAGTATAAGTGTATTTCGAGATTTTTCATTTCTAATTGCTCATCTCACTCTCACAGAATTTTAGATTAAAATACTTTTGCCTTAACTATTAATTAGTATTGAAATGACTATAATCTGGTCATTTGGTCAACATATGTTATGTCTTTGTAGTTCCATGATTTGGAATAAAGCTATCCAAAATTTCGAAATATGCTATATGTATCAAAAGGTTATTCATCTGAGCTGAATTTTATACAGATTGTACTTATTTTTGCCGTATCTTTTATTTATTTTCGAGTTCTATAGGCACAATGCGTCATATCCACAGTACATTCGAAATATTTTATTGCAGATATTTTATAAAAAAAAACTGGCTGATTTAAGGTTGGAATTGAGGACGTACTTTTTGATTCTGCCTAGTTCGAATTGAGAGAGCCTCAACGCTAAGAAGTTCATACAAAAATCTGGTAATGGATTCGTTTTATAAGAGAAAAAAAATATCACCTCAAAATATCGTGATCCGTCTGAACAATAGACAGGTTTACGCCTATAAAAGACCAGGCACACATTTTTATTCAGCTAGACAGTTCTACCAAAACGTCTTTCCTAACTTCACTGTGATAAACATCGAAAAGCCACCTTGTTTCTTGAGAAAGTTCAGTCCTGACGGAAAGTACTTCATCGCTTTTTCTGCCGATCAGACTTCTCTGGAAATATACCTGTACCGAGGACCTGCCGCAGCTGCCGATTTGTTGAGACAATTGGAGGATAAAAATGACGAACGCAACCATTTTGAGGTCAAGAGTAAGATGTTTGATAGATTTTTCGCGCCGAAGTTTCGAGTGAATGTTGCAAAAGGCACAGAGCAGCTCAACCGAGAATGCAGTCTGTTCACTGATGATGGACGATATGTGATAATTGGATCCGCATCATTTATTCCGGAAGAAATAAGACCCCATTTCTACGAGATAATAACTAACAATGAGTCGGTTACACCAAATTTACAGTCACCTTTGGAAGATTACACCCCTGCATTTGATCGACTTGCACTTGGGCAAGCTCTCGTACTAGAACCTTCAAGGTGGACAAAATATTTTTGTCGACAATCAAGGGTTGTATTTGTGACAAAGACACTTTGGCTGTACTGTCAGTGCAGCACCAAGTGATTTTATATTTCAAAATTTTAGATGGTATGTTTGTTGATATAAAGAAAATAGGCGGGTTTTTGTTTGAGGCGATTCATACATTTACAATTCTATTTATCCGATCGAAAGAGCTTTCAGAGAGCTTGTATCAATCTCTCAAGCATGTCTACTGGTATTTTGTATAGGCAGCGAAAAATTTGAGTGTTGTTACGAGAGTCCCTAGGAACTGCGGAAGTTCTATCACTATTTCGAGAACTTCAATTCGTTGAAAATGTGGAAAATGCAGCTTATCGACGAAGGTACTTTGTTGATTAAATATACGAGTGAAGATGTGGTGACCTTGAAGGCGACAGATATCAATAGCCACCGAGTTTTCGTTATATATGACTTGAAGTGTAATGTTATCTTAGCGGTTACGAGAACTCTTGAAGAGTTACTGAACCTATTCGAGAATTTCTGTGATCTATTCAGAAACGCAGCATATTCAACGAGACTCAATTCACTTGTAGCCCTTGAATAACATGCGCTAGGTTTTTGCAGATGCGATTCAAGCAAACCATTGTTAATGCAAAGTTCGATTGGAGAGGCGGAGGCGACAAAGAGGTTACTAGCACAGTTGCCTATCAGTGCTCAGTCTTACAGTTGTTCGCCTTACTTAGACTTGTCTCTATTTAGCTATGACGAGAAATGGGTATCTGTCATGGAAAGACCCAAGGCATGCGGTGAACATCCTATTCGGTTTTATGCCAGAGACTCTGGGTTTTTGAAGTTTCGCATTTGTGCGGGCGTGATAAGGACTTCTCTGCCTACGGTAAGGCGTTTAGTTGCTTTTACGTTTCATCCCACTGATCCCTTCGCCATATCCGTGCAGCGCGCTAATGCTGAGTATATCGTTAATTTCCATATCCGTCACGATAGTGGGTATACTGATGAAGAGGATGAAAATCGCTATCTGCTGAATTTTTTATGAGATATTAGCTATATTTAGTTTTTATGTGAGAAATTGTTCTGTTCAAGCTACATTACATAGTTGATTATCATTTTTTGTAGAAAATTTTCATTTCATACCAGACTTAATTTCATGTTTCAGGAAAACTACTATAATTTAAAAAAAATGTCTTTGTTAACACATTGTTGTTTTTTAATGTTTAAATTTTTTTTATTAGTGATTATACGGTCTCGAACAAATTTTATTTTATGAGTGTGTGTATATATATATGTGTGTATGTATGCAAAGTTCGGGTTGAACCGCGTCTAGAAAATTGGTAATTTTGAGGTTTTGGCACCAAGTTTCAAGAAAGCTGAAAAAAATAAAAATAACTGTAAAGAAAGTAATTGATTTCCACACTGAGGTCTCAATCTGCCTACTCCTCAGGTGTAGTCACTTAAGAAGAAAAGAACCTGGTCTCGATACTAGTACTCCCTAAGTTCACAATCTGCCTTCTTCGAGGGAAATGGAAGCCGAAACGTCGAAATTATCACATTTCCAGACGCGGTTTAACCCAAACTTTGTATATTCAAAATAATCATGACCGCGGAAACCTATACGAGCATATCATATATACATATACCGGGTGTCAACGAATCTATTAGACAAAACATAACTTCTAGAATATTAAATGTATCAAAATGAGATTTGGTATAGGTAAATGGTATGTGAAGAGGAGAGTTTTCGCCCTTTCCGGTCACTTCCGGTTTCACCGGAAATGACTCCGGTTTTGAATTTTCAAATGGAACACCCTGTATATTGTAACGTTTTTGGATTTCTGAGACAATTCTGGATCAGAATGTGGCATTTTAAAAAGTTTTTACGTCTACTTTATTTTTTTAGAGTCAATTTTAATATTGCCATCTAGATGATCATGATCGGACGTAAACTAATCTGAGGACCTCAGGTGATGTCAGAAAATTACAATCGCATAGTTTTATTGACTAGTATGATAGATAGGAATAAGACAAGTTGGCAAAATTACATTTTTGTGTCTAACTATTATTTTTCAAATAACGACAATTTTTTTGACAAGTACTTTCTGAAAAAAGGATTTTTTGACGAATCTATCGATACTAATTTATTTGCGATTGGATTGAAAATAAGAACACAAATTAAATATTACTAAGGAAAATACTGGATAATAATTAATTTACTTTTGTCAAGTGTGTCATGTAGTAAATTTTCAAAGTGCATTCTTCCTTGTTCAAGACACATTTCAGCTCGTTCAATTGTTTCCCGTATAATTCTTTCTTCTAAGATTTCAAGAGTGGCTGGGGCTGTTGCATAGTAAACCTTTTCTTCAAAATATCCCCAAATAAAGAAATCGAGCACAGTGAGATCTGGTGAGTGGGCAGGCCACCGTACTGGACCATTGGTTGCAATAACTTTATTATTAAAATGATCTATTGAGTACCTAACCCATGTTAACTGACCTTTCTTGAAAGTATTTTGCTTATTGAACATACCATTATTTGTAAATCGCGATTCTTCGGAAAGTAGAATAAAGTTGATACAATTAAGGTTAACTCAATGATTTTGAAGCAGCCAATCACAAAACACTACCCATCTACCCGCCAGTAGCCAAATGTTGATGTTACGACATTTAAAATGCTCGACTATCCGTGTTTTCAGTAATTTTCTTGCTGATTCGCGGACTTATCTGCATTTTTGGCTAATTTCTTTGAAGAAACCGTTTTATCAATCTCAACCATAGCAAGAACGCTAATCTCGATCTTATTTATGATAAACGCCTATCGCTTCTTGCCAAAAACTATTTCTCAAATATGGAAAATACTGATGGCTGGATGTTGCCGATTGGGATATCTCTTGAAAAAAAACCAGCAGCTTTCCCTTTTTGAATTTCTAAGTGACATTATCCAAATTTTAAAATAACATATCCACTTTTCATTTTTGAGTATTTGAAGAAAAATTAAAATGAAATTTAACAAAAAATCAAGAAACTTTTACCTTTCGCCCATAAAGCGTATGCCTCTGTCATTTACCTAAGTGAGTGTTTTGTTTTCCAAAGAAGACTTGATAAAAATAACTGCAATATATTATGCATCATGGCTATCCATGGCACACTTGACAATAGTAAATAAATTATCCAGAATTTTCCATGGTAATATTTAATTTATGTTCTTATTTTTAATCCAATCGCAAATAAATTAGTATAGTTAGATTCGTAAAAAAATACTTTTTTCGGAAAGTGCTTGTTAAAAGATGGTCGCCATTTGAAAAATAATAGTTAGACACGAAAATGTCATTTTGTCAACTTGTCTTATTCCTATCACCTGAGGTCCTCAGATTAGTTTACGTCCGATCATGGCCACCTAGATGCACAATTGAAAGCGACTCTAAAAAAATGAAGTAGGCGTAAAAACTTTTCAAAATGTCACATTCTGATCCAGAATTGTCCCAGAAATCCAAAAATGTTACATGTTCCATTTAAAAATTCAAAACCGGAACCATTTCCGGTGAAACCGGAAGTGACCGGAAAGTAAAAAATATGCTAAAACTCTCCTCTTTTCACATACCATTTACCTATACCAAATCTCATTTTGATGCACCTAATATTCTAGAAGTTATGACTTGTCTAATAGATTCGTTGACACCCGGTATACTAGGGAGTTTTTTATTTTCGACAATTTTTTTTTCTCGCTCCCAACCGAAAATTTTGTTCAAACAGTTCTTGAAGCTTGATCCTTAATATTAACATTGTCTTTCAGACGTGGAAGATTTCCATTTAAATACAGTAAATTTTTTTTTTCAACGTCTATAACTCAGTGGTGGCTACATGCTATCATAGTCGATAAAGCGCGATTACTTGGGGAACATGCTCTACAATAGTGTCTATTGCGACGTAGCTGTAATCGTTCTTAAAGATTAGTACGGGTCACTAAATCTGATTTTTGTAGAAAAACGTTATATCATAATTGACTGGATTTATGGAAAAAATGTAGATGACAAACTTGTAGAAAATTTAATTTCCTACAAAAAAAGTCCTATAAACGGAATCGCTAAGATTGATAGTTCTCGAGATATAAAGCGTTAACTTTGTCATATGAATTTTTTTAGAATCAAACTTTTCATATTACGACAAAGTTAACGCTTTATATCTCAAGAAATATCAATGTTAGCGATTAGGTTTATAGGATTTTTTTGTAGGAAATTAACTTTCCTACTCGTTTTTTATTTTCATTTTTTCCATAAATCCAGTCATTTACGAAGTAACGTCGAAAAAACAAGAATTTTCTACAAAAATCAGATTTAGTGACCCGTACACCTGCAAATTACTAGAGCATGTAATCCTGAGTAAATCGCGCTTTGTTACGTTGTGATAGCATGAAATGCCGCTGAGTTATAGATATTTGAAAAAAAAAACAAAGTTTACGTGAATTTTAAATGGAAAATCTCTCCACGCTCTGGGAAACTATTTAATGTTAATATTAAGGGCTCAAATTTTCAGGGTTTTTTTTTTTTGAAATATCCAACAAAATTTTCGATAGGGAACAAAAAAAAATAGTTGAAAAAAAAACACCCTAATATATATATATATACGTTTTCGGAATTTTTCTTGGGTTTTAGATTCGTGTTGAGAAAAAGACGATATTTTTACTTCATGTCAATAACGTTTCGTCCCTAGCTGGGGACTTCTTCAGGTTTTATTTGAGAATCAATAGGTCGAAATTTCCTATCAAAATGGTTCAATATATTATTCCTGGCAGTTTTTATGGAACACTGAAAAAATACTACCACAATTTTTTTGTACTCTGAAAACCACAATAAGGACTTTCCAAAGAATAAACCATTTTCAAACTATTTGTTCATTTTACAGCTTTCAATTACAATTATTATTAATCACACCTACAGGTTTATCAGATCATGAAGCAATCATTTGCACATTCCAAATCAATTCCGGTAAAAAATATAAAAAACAAAATCCGGCAAAATATATAACAAAAAAAAATACGAAAGATTTTTATCCTCATGCCTAAATACTGACTGATAGTTTCTCTGCATTCTATAATGAAATTGTATACATTTTTAATAGCTCATTTCCATTACAGAATATAAAAATTAAGCAGAATAAAGAATGGTTAAACTCTAGGCATCAAAACATCTGCAAAAAACTTACGGTCCTTGCATTATATCAGAAAATTTACTGATAATCAATTCTTTCACTCTTACTTCTGCAATTTAGGATTTACAGGAAAATGTTGAAACCAAAGAACTGTTCTACAAAAACAGAATTGAGCAAGCTGCAAACAAACCAAAGGAAAGTTGGGGTATTATTAATCAGCTCAGAGGAAAAATTTCAAACACCCATCAAATTTCCCTAAATCCTAACACTCTAAACGAGTATTACTGCTCAGTAGCTGAGAAGTTAACAGTTGAACTATCGTCCGAAAAAAATCCACTTTATTACTTCTCAAATGTAAGAATTGCGGATAGCATTATACTTTATGATACAGATCTTCAGGAACTAAAAACAGTTATAAAGTCAATACATAACAAGAAATCCTCGGGAATCGATGAAATTTCGGCGAGAATCTTCGAAAATCTCCCAGACAATGTTCTCAGTATTTTTGCAAGTCTGATTAATGATTCGTATCGTGCTGGCCATTTCCCTGATTTTTTTAAAACATCATTTGTAATTCCTTTCCATAAAGGGGGAGAGTGAGATTTCGGCAAATTTTCGACAATTGCCAAGATAATAGAGAAATTAGTGAAAAGAAGAGTAATGGAATTCTTGATGAAGAATGGTATTATCAGTAAACAACAATTTGGCTTTCAATCCGGTAAAAATACAAATGATGCTACCTTTTCCTTCTTCTATGAAGTATATACTGAACTCGGCAATGGAGATGTTGCGGCAACAGTATTTTGTGATTTGTCTAAAGCTTTCGACTACATAAATCATGAAATACTGCTGCAGAAGCTTGGATGTTACGGCTTCAGAGGAGTAACAATGAATTGGGTAAAATCGTACTTATCAAATCGTGGCCAGTTGCTAGAAACCTCAAGATCATCCAAATCTACTATAAAATGTGGAGTGCCTCAGAGATCAGTGCCGGGCCCAGTTCTGTTTTTGTTATATATTAATGATTTGTCAAATATCAACATATCTGGAAAGTTTACAATATTCGCTGATGACACCACAATATTTTGGCGTGCCAAGAACAGCAGTGAACTCAAAGAGGTGATATACAATGATGTCAGCAGTATTAAAGTCTGGTGTGACTCTAATCGACGTGTCCTCAATAATTCAAAAACCAACTTAATAACCTTCCGATGCTCACTTGATGACATACCCCTCGGGTCAAATATTATTGAAAATACATTCAACACAAAATTCTTAGGATTGTTTATTGATACCAGGTTGAGATTCGAGGAACAAATTCTGGCCTTGAGGAAAAAAATATCTTCTGGATGTTTCACAGTCAAGATTGTCTCAAAGGAGTTGGGATCGTGTGCGTCTAGAGTCGTTTACTATTCTCTAATTGAGTCTCATCTCAGGTACGGCATCCCATTCTGGGGTGCATGTAATGATAACCGCGTGAACAGTATTCTTGTTCTTCAAAAAAGAGGGCTGAGGTTTATATGCAAAGCCAAAATTCGTGACTCCTGTAAGCCTTTATTCATTAAATTTAAAATACTGGCGGTAATAGCAATCTTCATATTGGAAACCGTTTATTTGATTAGGAAACATCTGAACACGTTTAACAAATTTCCTTCATTTTATGTCACTCGACAAGCTATAAACGTAAGTCTGCCACTTCCTAAATCATCACTAATTAAAGATTCTGTTATTTACAATGGCTGCAAGATGTACCTAGTTATATCAAAAACACAGCCAATCTGAACATTTTTAGAAAATCCGTGAAAAACATGCTGTTAAATAAACCTTATTATACTTTACAGGAATATTATTCTGACACATTCTAACACTTTTACGATATCCTATTTATTTGTTATCGGCTAGTATATACAAATTCTGTTTGTCAGTATGGGTAATTATATTGTATTTGCTGTCTATATTATTTATACATGTATTTTACATATTAACTAGTATGAAATTGACTTATATTATCTTTGTACATTATTTTAATTATTGACTAGTATGTATTGGACATACCTTGAAACTTCTTAAACATAAGCAAACTTTGTCAACAAGAATTTGGTTTCTTATGATAATAAAGTATATTCTCTCTCTCTCTCTCTCTCTCTCTCTTATAGATTTCTTCGTTACTCTTGTTTGTTGGATTCTCAAAATAAATTATGACAAGTTTTCAAATATAAACTATTCTTTATGAAATTTTCAACAAAAGTTATTCATTGAGTTTTTATATGAGATAAATGCTGATTTTTTTAAATTTACCATCTGCTTGGAAAAAATACAAATTCTCACTGAAAAATATTTTATTTCCAAATGACAGAATTTGCATTTTAAGTAATATCGAAAAATGATAGCATATTTCAACCAATTCGTCTTGAATTACAAATTTCTGGTGTGGCTATGGATTCATAACACTCATGGTCTCACAGGAATATTCAACAAAGTGATTTAAACTCAAATGGCACCATGTATATTTTAATCAGTATTTGGAATTTTGTTCAACAATGTTCATGTTGTCTAGACCCGATTTCATTGAACAAAATGCAAATCCAGTCATAAACCTGCAAGGACAAATATTTATCAGTCAATATCAATCTTTTTTCCAGGCCGAGCATAAATTTCAACTTGGTGCGTCAATAACAAATCAGCTGTAATTCTATAAAAAATGCAAATAATTATTTGTATTGCAAATAAAGAACAATATGAATTTAATTAAACTTGTTTTAATTATTTTTTGATGACTTAGAACTTCAACAAAGAAAGGTATAAGAAATAATTAATTATTTTATTCAAAATAACCACAAAATGAATAACAGAAAATTGGTTGTGCAATAAAAAGTCTGTTGGCTTTCAGATTTTTGCAAATGTTTATTATTAATATTTGAAAAAGTATCCATGCATGTCAAGAATTGTCCCTGACTGGAATAATATACCTATTGGATCATTTGTGAAGAACCATTAAAAAAGGCGCCTGTTCAGCAATATTATTAATTACATTTTGTCCTTCAAAAATATTGGAACTATCTTTTTCCATGTTTCTGTATGCTCAACAGATTTTAACATTGGCTTTATCCTGTTCAGACTTAAAACACTGACAATATCTAATGGACTAGCTACATCTATAATACTTCCAATGTACGGAATATACCTTTTTAAAACCAAACACAAAGTGAATTATTATTTAAAAAAAGGACAAAAGCTAATTAATTTATTGATATTTCCAAGATGCTTTATAGTTGAAAGTACTTTATCAAATGTTTCAATTTTTATACAGTTTCAACATATGTAATATAGTGTATTGATTTTTCGGCGCTTTTAGGTGTTTAATCTCAATTTTTTTTCTAATATTTTTCTTAGGAATCTCGTAGAAAATATAATTTAAGCAGAAATATTTTTTTCCATCAAATCATACCCATATGCCATTATGAAAATTTACTGAACTACAACACGTTTGTATGTATAGTTATTCCAAATTCCAATTGGAACGGCAATAAAAATAAGAGCACTACGAGGAGTGTTCATATGCACTGCCCGGCAAATGGGAAATTTATATACCACCAGTGTTTTTACTTTCAAAGCGTTCCTGGTAAAAAAGTTCTGGCGTGTGTATCTAGTTGCCCAGATTATTAGCAAAGGCGCTATCAAATATATTTGAGTAATAAAAGCTCGGCTAGCTGGATTGGACACATGTTATCTGAAGCCGCATGATTTTCCGAGTTCACAATATTCCTTAATCAGTGCCGTGTGTTGGTGAGGTTAGGAATTATCCATTGAAAATAATTTTATCAATATGGCTTTCTGGAGACCTTTCGAAACAAATAATAAAATTCAATTAAGATAACATGTGTCTACTTTTACATGGGGTGATAAATTGCTATGATTGTAAGAATAAGTAACTGAAAAAATACCACTGAAAAATAATATACCGACGCCTATGTCACGGCGGCATCTGCAAAGAGAATTCCTTCTCGTACTTTTGACAGAGACTGTAGACTCTGAATCACACCTCATGCATTGGATTGATGGTGTTTCTCCATCCTTATTGATGCTTCCGTTTCACATTCCCGTACTCTACCACGCCTCCATTAGTTCCCTGCACCGTACACTGTTGCCAATTCGTCACAGTTGGTCGAGCTTTCGTTGTGTTGAGTAAAATAAATATTTTTCATCTGTCGATATCTTTGAAACTAAACGGTCAAAAATTAACATTATTTTTTTTCAATTAATCCCACAATAGTACTGCATACACGAGTGGTTTTTCAAAAAAATCTCAAGATCCGTTCAGCGTCTATAATAAAAAATGTTAACAAAGTCCTATCCGTTCACGTGTTCGATTTAAAAATTTGTGAGTAGGTTCATGAAGGTTATGTTTACACCATACTGAAATTTCAGCCGATTCCTAAGATTTGACCAAAGCTAGAGCTTGTCCAATATTGAAACGACCGTTTGGTAGGTAGAGAGGGGAAAAACGAGTGGACACGATTTGCTGTGGCAGCTTATGCTACGGCGAATCTTCACCAGTGTCTTGGCATGCAGCGTTTGAAAGGTTAGGTTTGTTTGATTAATAAATAGGTAGTGAAGTTATTCATTCAACTTTTCTTGTACAAATTTATCTATATCCCTCTGGCAGATTTGTCGAAAAATATTTTTTTCGTTCAGAAGTTATCGGAGTGTAAGTTCTCTATGTCTCGTATATCGCCTATACCAAATAATGGAATTTCTATTAATAGCCATAGTTCGGGCATCTTCGAGAAGAATTGGTTGTTAGGTAGGGGAAGGCCAAAGTGGTCGTTTCAATATTGGACGAGCTCTACAGAAATACCTTAATAGTTATTTAATATTTAATCAACTAGTGTATTAATGGTGGCGATTAATGATCGAGATATTTTAACGCGAGAGCGAAGCGAGCGGGTTAATGTTCGAGACCATTAATCGTCATTTTAATATACGAGTTGACTACAAAAAATTTCTGTCGACCTCGTTCCTGGGGTCAATGTGAAATTTTCGATATCCATTTGCTTTAACTAGGAGGAAACTTAGAATATTTGGATTTTAAAATACATAAATTTGACAGTGCGAAGATAATATGACATTTGAATTCGTGTATGTTTAGTTGCCTATAGCACAATGATGCATTAATAGAGAAATTGACCATTAATATGTTATTAATGCTCGATTTCGGTGTATGTTTGGCTGTATATTTCCCAATTATGCATTGATATAGAAATTGAACGTTAATAGGGGTCATTGACGATCGATTTCGTGTAGATTAAACAGACTCGATAATACGAGGTCGGCGCAAAAAGAATATTTTTCTTCGGTTATATTTCTCTTTTTTTTATTCAGTTCAGTGAATAATATAAGACTTTCTCTGGATTATTCAAAGAATTGGACCAACTATCAACAACCTACAAAAAGGTTCAATTTTAAATGTTATGAATTCCAATAAGGATGATGTGTTCTGAATCCAAAGGGAATGGCGTGTCTTCATATATTTCTGAAACATTGTTTGGTGTTTCTGTTTTGAGAAAATTTCTAGCAGCATACATTATATATATATATATATATATATATATATATATATATATTTATATATATATATATTTATATATAGAGTGGGGCACCCCATACGACACGGTCCCTGTAAACCTAACCATTAATTTTTTCAGGAATTTCTCCATTTCATTATATATATAATTCCTTTTTTTTATTGGTGCCCCTTTTTACCCATTTCAAGCACGCCTCAGCGTGTTTAAATCGAACTTTAAAAAACGCGCGTTTTTTAAAGTTACCATGACAACATCAACAAATCGAGAAACGTGAAGTCTAAATGACAAATTTTTGATTATTGATCTGACAGGAGTACCTTGTAACGTCAAATAAAATATTACTAACAATTCGTTCATTTATATGTGCTCCTCCATCCATTTGATGAACTTTTCATATTCTTTTTTATATATATCACTGGATTTTCGCAGTATTAACCGCGATTCTGCCTCACTATTCAAAAAATCGATATTAGAATAATTCATTTTTGAGCTCTGGTGACAACAAATATTGATCTTTCATAACAAATTGCAAATGAATATCTGTTTTTCTCATTTCTATGACAACGAAAGGTATACTGATGTCACATCACGAATTCAACCTTCTTGCATTATTAGTTCTTATTTCTATTTTTTGTAGTAATAATACCATATATATGATTTCAAAGTGCACCAATAAAAAAAAATAACGTAAAGTATTCGTGGATAACTGGTCTTAAAAACACTTGCTCTATTTCGAGCACTCCGGCTGCTCCGTCGTGCTCGAAAAATCGCGCGTGTTTTAAAGCCCTTTTTATCCACTTATACTTTAATATACTATTATTTTAGTTATATGAACTAATACAAATGATCATTTAGAGAATACACATTAAATTTGGTCATATAAAATAAAACTAATAATAGACATGTCACTCATAAAACTACACATTAAAATTTGGTCATATAAAATAAAGTAAAACCAATACAACCATTCCACTCATAAAAACTACACATTAAAATCAGTTGAAGAGAAGGGAGAAACATAAGTATACCTGTGCAGAATAATTAAAAAATAGAATAACTAAGAAAAATTCTTTTTTCAAGCTCCAGCACTAGGAGAGTGAAGAAAAATTTTTAAGTTCTGTTTGAACTTGTTCAAGAAATCTGAGGATTTGATTTCTAGGGGCAGCTGATTGAATCTCTTCAGGCCTTTGAAAAATACAGAAGTTTGTGTATGACTCTTTGCCACCAGTGGAATGTGGAAATCATTTCGTGATGTTGTATTGTGGGTATGCACATCAGAATTGTAATTGACAATATTTCTCAAATAGCTTGGAGCAGTACCTGATTTGATCTTAAATATAAATGTTAGAGTATTATACTCAAAGAAGTCATCTATTGACAACCACTGCATTTCCTTTAACATATGCCCAATGTGTGTTCTCTTTGAGTATGATTCTCATAGCTCGATTTTGAATTTACCTAAATCTGGACATTTCATTTTGATTGAGCAGGTAAAGTATTGTGGAACAGTAGGTAAAATGAGGTAATATCAGGGTGTTGAACAGAATAGTTTTGGCCCATCTTGTCAGAAAAGTAGAACATCTTTGTAAGTAGTTGATTTTATATGAAATGATTTTGATTAAATTGTTTGCATGTTCTTTAAATTTGAGCTGTCTATCTATAATTACTCCTAAATATTTAAATTTCTTACCATTTCAATTGACTCGTCACTTACAGTAATATTTAGCTGACTCTCGCAAAACAATCTGTAATTATTTTCGTTGCTGATTATCATGAATTTGGTTTTTTGTGTGTTTATCTTCAATTGGTTAGAGGAACACCATTTATTGATATTTTCCAAAGTAGTGTTAAGTGTTGTTACCAACTCTTCATTATCTAAACATGTAAAATATATGAGGGTATCATCGGCGAATAGATGTATGGAACAATGTCCAGCTGCACTCACTATGTCGTCAACATATAAAAGAAATAACAGTGGACCTAAAACACTACCCTGTGGAACCCCTATGTCATTTTCGATTTCAAGAGACATCATTTTATTCATTGTTACTTTCTGTTTCCTATTTATTAAGTAATTATTGATCCACTCCAAAGCTCTACCTTTCACTCCAATACTCTCTATCTTTTTTAATAACCTCCCCCTATCTATTGTTTCAAACGCCCTTTTTAAATCTAATCTAATTCTCGAGTTATTGATTTTTTTATCAAAATGCTAGGTACAATTGGAAACTAAATAACATCGAAATGTATAGAAATCATCCCTTCGAATTCTGACCAAGCATAAAAGAGGTTTTGGGCTATTCATTTCGATAAAACCCGTTTCTCAATATTATACAGAATGTTCAAAAATCATTTTCACTTTTTTATAATTTCGGACAAAGATAACTTTGTTATTTCAAATAGAACAACCTGTATTTTTTTGGTCTAAACATAATAAAATTCAATTATCTTTCATTTCATATTGGGGCCAAATTTTCAGATATTGGCTTTTTCAAATAGTAGTTCTTATTTCAATGCATTCTTTGAATCAAGATAGCTTTGAAACGACATTTATTTGATTTGTTCACAGAATTCTCATTGACAGTTGTTATACTTCACTTCATCGAAAATATTTACTGTTCACTAAAATGAAGTTATCATTTACATTCATATTCTGACAGTAGTTCATTAAACAGACTATACAATTTTTTTTTATTATTCAACTGAAACAACAACAAAATATGAAACCCAAATGTATTTAATTCAAAGTAGGGGCTCGAAATGACGACCATCCTGTTGAATACAAAGAGCCACTCTCTCTATGGAAGACTTCTTAACATTTGAGGCGTCACTCTTCGAAAAGCAGCTCTTATTCTCTCCTTCATATTTTCCAGTGTGGTTGGAGGAGTGTCGTAAACCTCATTCTTCAAGTATCCTCATAGGAAAAAATCGAGGCAAGTCAAATCTGTGATCTCAGCTCAATTTTGTGGTCCTCCCCTACCAATCCATTTATTCGGAAAGCACATATTCAAAAACTCTCTGACACTGAATTTGAAATGTGCCGGAGCTCCATCCAATTGTAACCACATCCGTTGTCTGATATTTAGCGGCACATTCTCCAGAAGCTCAGGCAGATCATCTCGTAAAAATTGTAAAAAAATTGACCATTCAAGTTTCCATAAAAAAAGTATGGTCCTATAACTTGTGTGCCTATAATTCCTCCCCACACGTTAACAGACCATCTATTCTGGTGATCCTGAGTGCGGAAAAAATGAGGATTCACATCACTATAATAATGGAATTTGTGTCTGTTCACTAAGCCATTGTTATGAAAAGTAGATTCATCAGAAAATAAAATGGAATCCAAAAAATGTTCAGCCTCACTAAACTTGTCCAGAACCCATAGACAAAACTCTATTCGTCGATGGAAGTCTATTTCATATAATTCCTGGTGCATCTGAATATGGTACAGGTGAAATTTGTATTTTTTTATTACCCTAGAAATGCTCCGTCTGCTTATCCCTGTATCTTTCTCGATCTTACGTTGACTCGTATGAGGGTTTTCTATGATTGATCCCATAATAAGAAATTCATTTTCCTCATTTCCAATGATAGGTTTTGGTCTATTTGCCTTTTCATAAGCTACACTTCCAGTCCTACGAAATTGATGTAGCAATCGTTTGAAAACAGACTTGTTTGGATGATTCCAGTCTGGATATTTTTGGGCATACACCCTCGACGCCAAAAGGCAATTCTCTAAACGCTCACCAATCGCTAAAATCATATCTATCCGCTCTTGAATGGGATAAGTTTTCATTTTTGACGCTAATAATTCAGTAAATGTTTTGAATAACGTAAAACACAATAACTGTCAATAAGAATTCTTTCAACAAGTTAAATAAATGTCGTTTCAAAGCTATCTTGATTCAAAGAATGCATTGAAATAAGAACTACTATTTGAAAAAGCCAATATCTGAAAAAATATTTAGGTTAGGTATAGGGAACCCTAATATGAAATGAAAGATAATTGAATTTTATATTGTTCAGACCAAAAAAATACAGGGTGTTCTATTTGAAATAACAAAGTTATCTTTGTCCGAAATTATAAAAAAGTTACAATGATTTTTGAACATTCTGTATAATATTGAGAAACTGGTTTTATTGAAATCAATAGACCAAAACCTCTTTTATGCTTGGTCAGAAGGGATGATTTCTATGATTTCCAATTGTACCTAGCATTTTCATAAAAAAATCAATAACTCGAGAACGGTTATAGTTAGGTACATAGTACCTTTTATGAAATCATATTATTTTTTCCTGACCTACTCAAAAGTGTAACAAAATACAGGGTGTTCCATTTAAAAAAACACAACTTTGATATGTCACACTTTTTTGAGCTACCCTGTAGACTCCCTAATAATTTCCTTTTGCAGCCTTAATCAATATACATGAAATGGAGAAATTCCCGAAAAAATGAATGGTTTGGTTTACAGGGACCGTGTTGTATGGAGTGCCCCACCCTGTATATATATATATATATATTACTCGGATAAGTGAGAGCGATGCAATTTGAACCAGTTATGTTTAAATTGAGACCTTACATGAAAATTATGTTCTACATCTCTCTGTATGTCTTTCCAAATATTTGTCATTTGTAACAACATACATTTTCAACTCATCAGCTCGCCGCTTCCTTTGCAATTGATTGTTTTTGTAAAATCGACCAAAAAGAGCAAAAGAATCTGAAGTTTACCAACGGGTTTTCCATATTTGAACAAAAATTGTTGAAACAGTAATCATTGACTAAGTATGAGAGGTAATGCAAACTTTCATTCTGTCATATTTCTATGAGTGAAAACTCTCATTTCTCTTTGCGTTCTCATTTGTATTCAACATGTTCCTAAACGAACACAAATAATGTTACCCTAATATCGTGAAATACTCTGTTTCATGTTATACAGAACAGTTGATTGGCGGGATAATTATGAAATCGAAATCGGGGGAAAATGGCATACGCTGTCATCCTTTTTCAATAGGATTCAAAAAATTAGTTTACATGAACTACCTGAACCGAGTATATTTTTTCGTCATATCGGCAATGGATGACACTGGGGGAATATCCCTTCATTTTCATTTCGAATTCTTTGTCATTAATTTTAATTTTTCTTATATCATAATCCATTTGATTCTCTTTCAGTTTTCACTGAACAGTTCTAGGTAAAAAAGAATACTTATAGGAGAAAAAGAGGCGACTTAAGGTATAAAATTAATTCGCCAAGGTAAGTGAGTGCTTTCATGTGGTTTTAAGATAACCACACAAATAATTTATTTTAGACGATGTCTTGGCCAACTTGGTCCGCCTCTGCAGCCCCCATACCCGCAGCGGTGGCAGCACCGGTGCAAACGACATTGCTTTCAGCTGGTATCAATTCTGCACCAGCCGTTATTCCTCCCGCTATTCATCAGTATAGTCCCGAGCAATGGGCACAAGCGCAGCAACAAAATTGGCAACAATGGGCACAGTGGCAACAGCAGTACCAGCAGTGGCATCAGCAGTATGGAGCGGAGGTAAGAGAATACATTTTCTAGAGAGATTTTGTACAAAACTTGTTTCATAACTTTTTCAGTATCAGAAGTCGATGAGTGCAATGCAAGGGGGAGCTTTACCGCCCCTTGCCCAGCCTACCCTACCAAATGTACAACCTCCTCTGCCTGCTGCCATGGCAGCAGCGGTGGCCCCTCCATTACCAGTGGAAAACAAGCCACCTCTACCGCCAGAAGAGCCACCCATTGCTCCTATTAGTATGGTTTCTTCCTATTCTACTGCTCCTCCCAAACTTGCTCAAACTGGTTACCCCAATGCTCCACCTCTCATGTCGCAACAGATTCTCCCACCACAAATGGCACAGGTGCCACCTGCACCGACTCAGACTAACCAACAAAACTGGCAAACTCAAAAGAGACCTTACAGTCAAGAAAATGAGTATTCTGATCCGAAAAGAGCCATGAAGGATAGAGCAGGTGGCCACTGGGGGCAACAAAGGCAAGCCTCCCAGTGGTCAGGCACCAATCAGAATTACAGTCAACCTCCCCCACAAGCTCAGGTTGCACCTCCACCACCAGCAAAAGCTAATGTCGAAGAACTATCGGAAGCTGAAAAGAAGTTTGATAAGGAGTTTGCGGCTTGGGAGGCTCAATTCAACAAATGGAAGGAGCAGAATGCGAATCACCCCGACAAGACTCAATATAGGGAGTATGAGAAAAAGTGGGAATCGTGGAGAAATTCTTTATTGGAGCGCAGAGAGCAAATGAGGCGAAAAAGACTTGCCTTAACAGGTCAAACTGCCGCAGCTGTTATTAAACCACAGAGCTTCACTCAGCCTCCTCCTGTTAATCAATTAACAGCTGCTGGTCAGCCACAACCACTTATTTCCCAACAGCCTCCAGTAGATCAGCCTCAAACTGTTCCAAAGCCCAGTTTATTGGGTCCAGGACCTATTGCTTATAATACATCAACACCCAAAGCTACTGACCAGTTTTTCAGTAAACCACCCCCTAATCAAAATAATGAACCTCTTACTTTCAAAAATACATCATTTCCTCCAGAAGATAGTGAAAATGCTGGATCAGATTTCCTGAAGCCTACATCTTCTTCTGGTGGTATTCCTGGCTTGGATCTTGTCCCGGGTGAAGGGAATGAAGATGAAAACTCGGCTGATAATGTACAAGGTGAAGCAGCAACAAAGGAGGAAGCTCCCCCACCATCAGCTGTGCCACAAGGTCCTGACTTTGATGCAATTTCCAAAGGTATAAACACTATCCTAGGGGATCAAAACTCTTGAGTATGTTGTCAATGGTATCGCAGAATCCTCCAGCTGCAGCTGGAAAGAACATTACTACAGATAGCATGTCCACCATGCCGCCAGGCTACGATCATGGAAGACAAAATTTCAGTGAACCACCACCCATGCAGATGCCACCTCAAGGAGGAAACTTCAATGTTCCTCCTCCTATTAATGATGGACCTCAGGGCAATTTACCTTTCAACGAACAGTCAAATCAGAGCTTCGAAGACAGATCTTACAAAGAGGATTACGGTCAGCAGAGGGAGATTGTGAACAATTTCGATGATCAAACTAGAAGTAGTTTCACTATGGGTCCCAATGATCATGATCAAGGATTCAGAAACAACAGAGGCCTAGGGGGTAGACTCGGTGCTCCCCCTGTGGATAATAGAAGTAATTTTGGACCAGGCGGTCCTAGAAATGCTCCTGATAACTTTGATAGAGGTTTTGGTAAGGATGGTTTTTCACAAAGCCCAGGAAATTTTGAAAACAGAGGAAATAACTTCAACCGCAATAACAGATTTGAAGATGATAATTTTCAAGGGGATAGTTTCAGAAACAATAGATATGGGGGCCATAATAAGTTTGATGAACCTAGAGGTAACTTTGGAGGCAGTGGTGGCAATTTCGGCAGGCAGGGCAGTGGAGAAAACTTCAACAGACAGGACAATGAATTTGGCAGAGATAATAAATTTGCCCGTTCTGGTAGTTTTAATAGTTATGATGATCACGAAAATTATGATGATGACGATTATGACAGTTATCATCAAAAGTTTGCTGATGAAGAAGACCACTATCAAGATGAACAGTATCATAGACAAGACAACCAAAGACTTCCTCCACTGGAGCAAAGACCACCTCCACTGGCGCAAAGACCACCTCCACTGGCGCAAAGATTACCTCCACTGGCGCAAAGATTACCTCTTCTGGAGCAAAGACCACCTCCAATGGAGCAACAAAGACTACCTCCAATTGAGCAAAGACCACCTCCGATGGAGCAAAGACCACCTCTGATGGAGCAAAGACTACCTCCAATGGAGCAAAGACCACCTCCGATGCAGCAAAGACCACCTCCGATGGAGCAAAGACTACCTCCAATGGAGCAAATGCCACCCCAGAAGCAACACAAGATTCCTGGATTGATGGATCAGTTAGCTCCTGCTCCTCCTCAGGTTCTGGAACCACCCAATTGAAGAAGGAATATTTGAAGCAGAAACGGTTATTGATTATGAACACAAGTCCCAAAAGAAAGGTAATAAAAGAAGTTTTTTTTCAGATTTTTACTAATATTCATCATTGCTAGACGAGTCAAAATATACATTGAGAATTTTTTAATTTTCCATCTGGTACTACACAGCATTTCATTATCAATAATTGGGATCTTAAAGAACAGAAAGAATTTGAAAAATGTTCATTATTTGATTTTTTATAATGAATATTAATGTAAATTTTGACATTCATCTATACTTGTTCACCTACCCTTGCCCCATTTATTATTTGAATGGGTACCATCAAGCTGGAAAATTACCCAGCGATACTGAACTTTAGATCTACAAAATTTGGATAATTCTTATTAGATTGACGGTAATGCCAAAGGAAGTACAAGGCAGCATGCATTACTGCACTTCCCTTTATATTACATTTGGTCATGTAGAATCTTTGATGTAATTGGAATTTCAATATCATATGGGTCCATGCAACCTACAATTCTTTTTCGACATGGCAGAAATACTCCAGGGTTTCCTGATTCCATTAATCTTTATGAGACTCAAATATCGTATGCCAACAAAACAAACTTTCTTGGTATTACCATTGATGAAAATATGTGCTGGTCAGAACATGTGAAACAATTGTGTGGTAGACTTAGTAGAATCTGTTACGCTCTCAAAGAACTGAAGAAGGTTGTAAATCCTGAAACTCTCAGAACAGTCTACTTTGGTCAATTTTATTCGGTTATGTCATACGGAATCCTTTTTTGGGGTGGATCACACAGTCAAGAAGTCTTCACAATTCAAAAAAGAATAATTAGAATTCTGGGAAATCTCAAAATAGGTGAATCCTGCAGAGGACAATTCAAATCTTTAAATTTGTTAACTGTACCTGGTTATTTTTTTCCGAATGTGTAAACTTCGTTTTCAAAAATAAGCATTTTTTCGATGGTGTACTGTCTACCCATTTTTATGATACAAGGCACAAAGATAATCTTACCTTCCCTATACATAAGACCAGTCTTCTTGAAAAAGGCAGTTTTTATAAGTGTGTAGAATTTTATAATATGCTTCCTAGCAAAATTAAAGAGATGAAAAACCTCTCCAATTTTAGAAGATCAATCATCAGATACTTAATCTACTCTGAACCATATAAAATTGAGGACCTAAACCAAATAATTTTTGCCCAGCCTTAGTGTTAGATTTGGTTATAACATTAGTTCCACCATATATATAGTGTATATCTCAATGTTAGTAAAAATTGAATCTGTATTTTATTTCATGATGGTGCTGTAGGTTTTGCTGGGTTTTCCTACAGTTTTAGAAAAGCAAATGCGCCACCCTGTTCAATAGAAGCTGCCCCAGTGCACCATCAAAAATACAGTCAAATAATTGCAAATTCCATTTTTTGCTTTGTATTATTGTAATAGTTGAAAGCACATATAGGAGTCTTCTTGCATTAGTTATGACTTGTACTATACAAATTGTAATTTGTCTCTGGTATTAAAATAAATTCTATTAAAAAAAAATAAAAAATGCTATACCATTTTCCAGAAAAATTATTCAAAAGATTGCATTTAAATGCAATAAAGGTTGACTACCGCATAACCATTCTAAACCTCTTGCCCCATGATCTTTGCAATTTTGGTAAAAACTTAAATTCAGTGTATTTGGACATACATTAGCAGGGAAATATTAGTTTGTCCTGGCTACATGGAAATTAATACCAACACTAGTTTAGTCTGGTACTGGTGATTTTTATTATTGATTTTGATAAAGTTTTTAAAATAGTTGAGTTGATAATCTTTTCCACAATTTCG
Source organism: Gonioctena quinquepunctata (assembly GCA_018342105.1). Lineage (NCBI taxonomy): Eukaryota > Metazoa > Arthropoda > Insecta > Coleoptera > Chrysomelidae > Gonioctena > Gonioctena quinquepunctata. The sequence continues at coordinate 43,393 of JAFIRS010004208.1, read as the reverse complement.
AATATAAAAATCTCTGGTAGACCGACAATCATTGCAAAGCATTCAGCTTATGCTCATATCTATTTCGCCGATTCGGCCAGAAGCAAATAATTTATTTTTAATATATTTTTTTTAGTTGATTCTGATGTTGCCATAGAGCCCATAAACATGGTCGATTATCGCCATAAACCGGTCAACCGTATTCCTTTACCAGAAAGGCCTAAGTGGCTTTCTGAAGCAATAAAGTTTATAAGAGAGTTTGATCCGCTAGCAGCAAGATATGAGAGACCACCTCCACCTAGAGAGGACAACAGGTTGAGTCGAGGAATATCATTTGAAGATAGAGAATTCGCTGGTGTGAGGAACGCGAGACCTTTTGAAAGAGATGAATTTCAACGAAATAGGGTCGATTTACAACGAGACAGGGGCGATTTTCACCGAGACAGGGGCGATTTCCACCGAGACAGGGGCGACTTTCCTCGCGATATGGATGATTTTTCTCGTAACAGAGATGATTTTTCCCGTAACAGAGAAGATGTTCCTCATAATAGGGACGATTTTTCCCGTAATAGGGATGATTTTCCCCGTAACCGAGACGATTTTTCCCGTAACAGGGACGATTTTTCCAATAACAAGGATGATTTTTCTCGTAACAAGGATGATTTTTCTCGTAACAAGGATGATTTTTCTCATATCAAGGATGATTTCAGTCGGGACAGGGACGATTTCCGTCGCGATAGAGGTCACAGAGATGATTTCCATCGCGATGATAAGAACAGGGGAAATGACAGAGGTCGCCAGAGTTTTGAGGAAGATAAATTGAGCAAAGGAAACAAGGAAGGTGGTAGAAGGAACTCTGGGCAGAGACACGAAAAACAAGATTTGGAAGAATTATCGGATGAAGATATGGATTGGGAACAGGGTGAACAAAGGAGGCGTCAACAAGAACAAGTAGTGAAGAAGAGTCGAAGTAAGAGCCCAGAATTGAGTAATCCGCCGAATCCTTCTAATAATGCCACTGAAATAACCATGATTGAAGATGTTGTTGATCCTCCTGGCCGGTTGAACAGGCCTCCGCGAGTTGTTATCATTTTGAGAGGGCCCCCTGGAAGTGGCAAAACTTTCCTTGCGAAACAAATCAAAGACAAAGAGGTATGTGTTAGTTAAGTCTGTCAGTTCCATATACTATATTACTCATATATTTTCCAAAACTTTCGGCTGAAAATTTATTCGATTAAATAAAGTGACTTAACGTGATAAGTATCAATAGTTTGTTCTTATTGGCACAGATAGGGAAGGTTGTTCAGTATAGGCTTTTTCATGTACAACATTTCGTAAAAACTTCCATCCCATGTGGATGAATAAATCGAAGAGTTCTTCTCCCGTAGTCTTTTTTAGTTTTCTGTAGCAATATGGACTGAAAAGTTAAAAATAAAATTATATTAAACAAGAGAGCCATGTGAAGTGTAATCTTAGAAAACAAGGGACATTGGAGTCTTCTTCACAGCGAATTCAATATAAATTGAGCAAGTGGTAGACTACAAGCAAAAAACAACTACTTTCCTAGGCAAATACCACGCAGAACGTTGAATGATATTCACCTGAAAATCTAGGCAAACTTCCATTGAAAATGAAAATTGATTGCAAATGTTTCTTTCTGATAAACTTGATTATGTTTAATTTATGCCAGGTCCGCCTAACAATCCGCATACCGGATAATCAAGTTTATTAGAAAGAAACATTTGCAATCAATTTTCATTTTCAATGGAAGTTTGCATAGATTTTCAGGTGAATATCATTCAACGTTCTGCGTGGCATTTACCAGGAAAGTAGTTGTTTTTCGCTTGTGGTCTACCACTTGTTTCAATTTATATTAAATTCTGGTCATAGACTATTTTTTTATTATTTTTAACTTTCTAGTCCTTATTGCTATATAAGCGTGTTTTTTTTTAGTTTTTTTAAACTATAATTTTATTTTTATTGGTTTTATGATCTCTCTGCCTCTTTTGAGTGCCCTCGAAAATCCTTTGAGTGTTTTGTTGAGAGCAAATGAACATCTTGTTATCTTTCCACTTATGCATGTCATACCATCAAATGTTTTCTATTTTTGCACAAGTCCCAAGGAGGTATCTTCTTCTGAGAGCTTTTTTTCCAAATCTACACTGGTATACCAGATGTCAGTATAGAGTGTATGACCTTTTTTTAGATAGCCTTCCATAAACGGACATGGCGACATTTTTAGGTGTCGTATGATCAGTCTCGTCCTTTTTTTGGGATAAATTTCAATCTTGACTGTATTCCTGTATTAGTACATAATTTTTGTTTAATAACTCTTCGATTTTTCAAAGTATTGTCAGATCTGGCCATAAGCAAGAGGTTGCATCTAAACCCGTCCGTGATTTTTGTATTTTATATATCAGTCACGGGTGGCTAATTTTTTTTTATTATTCTATTGAAATAAATAAAAAATAACACTTTTTAATCGATAATTAATCATTTCAAACCATTTTGAATCAATATGCAAGAAATGAAATTTGGACAACTTAGCAAATCTAGCCTGGCAGTTAACGTGTTGAGACAGGCTAATATTTTTTTTTATTATTCTATCGAAATAAATAAAAAATAACACATTTTAATCGATAACACTAGTTTACAGTACATCTGTTGCCGGAAAATGTTATGCTGTTGCTGGCTACATACCGGGTGACACAGGATATCAGGCCACCCCTGTAACTTCTGTATTCGTAAACGGATTTTTCTGAAATTCGGTACAGTTATATAAGCAACCGTTTCAGATTTGATCACATTACAATCCAATATGGCGGACTTCCGGTTTTTCTGCAAATGCCAGCAACTTTGTTTTTTCACATGGAACACCCTCTATATTTATACATATTCAAGTTCAACACCGGTCAAAACAAGTCCAAACCTTATGTCAAATGTGATTTTTTTGAAACAATTGAAATTAAAATGGTTTTTTTTATTTTGTCTCGTGGATAAATTAGATTTGGTCAAGGCTATTCACAATGAGTCGCACATAACAGAGAAACATAATATTTTCTGAAAATTATTTTTTGTGTCTTTTATTGATGAATTAATTCAGTCACATCACATTCTGATCAAAAATATTTTTTTTTCAAATGAAACCCCTATGGACCACCTACCTATCTCTCTAGAACATTCATTAAGGAAAAAAATGGTACAAATCATTTTTGTATTTCGGTGCAGTAACAAATTGTATACATTAAAAAATCTAAACTAGTTCATGAGTTTCCTTGCAGTTCGAATAATTTTTCAGCTTAGTAAGCTGTGAAAACAACATTTCTGAATCTTGTCAACTAATTGTGTTTCGCTGTCATCTTTCATCTCAACTCTCGAAAATTAGTTAACTTCCGGGAATTAGTTTAGTAGAAATGTAAAATCAAAATTATAGGTTTACAAGAATTGAACAGGTTGATATGTTATTAATTTACGGAGAATGTCTTGAAAACATTGTCGCCGCTTGTCAGTTATACGCTGAACGATACCCACACAGAAGACACCCACAAAGAACCTTTTTTTTCTGTTATTTGCGACTCATTGTGAAAAGCTTCGACCAAATCTCATTTATCCACGAGGTAAAATAATAAAACAATTTTAATTTCAATTGTTTAAAAAAAAATACATAAGATTTGGACTTGTTTTGACCTGTTGAACTTGAATATATTAAAAATATACATGGTGTTCCACGTGAAAAAACAAAGTTGCTGACATTTCCAGAAAAACCGGAAGTCCGCCATATTGGATTGTAATGTGATCAAATCCGAAATGGTTGCTTATATTACTGTACCAAATTCCAGAAAAATCCGTTCACGAATGCAGAAGTTACAGGGGGGGGGCGATATCTTGTGTCACCTGGTATATGCTAATTTCAAATATATAAGTAGATTTTTTATATCAGCTCTAGTTTTTAAGTTTCAGATATCTACGTTCAAAACAGAAAAAACATGTATTTAATGATGAGATCTAAAAAACTTCGCTTTAAAGCTCTTCTCTTATGTGTTGGCTTAGGAATCAGGGACCAGCAATAGTCAGACATCATATTCGTATCCCAGAAACCCTGATAACGATCTTCCATGATTCGTAAATCTTGATGCATACGCTCTCCCTGATTCTCGCTCATATCTCCTAGATTTTCCGGAAACCTGTCCAGCTGACTATGGGAAGTGGAGTTTTATGCTCATATGGCACCTTCAAAAATACGGACTTTAATCTTTTCCATAGTGAACTGAGAAAATTTTTGGCAAATGTAGGAAAAGCAGTTCTTGTTTTTATTGAGTGACTTGACAAACTGCTTCATGATCCCCAGTTTTATATGTAATGGAGGCAGAATAATTCTGTCACGAGCTACTAGTGAATTATGGACTATATTTTGCTCCCCGGGCATCATAATTTCTCTCAAGGGTTAGTTTTTTCTTGCCCAATGTTCTTGTTTAGCTCTGCTGTCCCAAAGACATATAAACAGGTAAACTTAGTGTAACCACTTTGTTGACCGAGAAGAATGTTCACCATTTTTAAATCAACACAAATTTGCCACTTGTGGTCATTGTATTTTATTCAAGACTAACGAGATGTTACAATATTCTTCCTTTAACTTTGTACTCTGATATAACTTTTCTACAATCGTAAAACACATATTCTCCACATATGTAGCAAAAATGATTTGAGTTGTTTAAACAACGTCTCCTTGACTACTAATATCACAAAAACTTCAGATAATAGTCTCAACACAGTGAAGTACGCACGTTATTAACGAGTAAATACGCATAAATTATAAAAAGTACCTTGAGCTTCACAAAAACTTTTGAGAATAGATTTGAAAAAAATCATGTCATTAGTAAGTGAACATTATCAACCGAAAAATTCACGGCAACAGACAAAAAGTTAAATTTTGTAAACTAGTGTAAACCATTTTTAACCGACGAAACCAAAAAGGGAGGAGGTTCTCTAGCGACGCATATATTTTTTTTTTTTTTTCATGTATGATCACGCATAACTTTTTACTGAGACGTCCGAATCAATTTTTTTCAGTGGATAGGGTGTACTTCAAAGTTGGTCCCATTTGAATTTAAAAGATGAAACCACCGCTAAGATTAGCAAAATGAAGGATATTGATCACTCACCCTCTGAATTCTGGTCCGTAACCGATTCTATCAGCTATAACTTTGTACTGGGATCTTCGATTTGGATGATTCTTCTTTTATCAGATAGGGTATACCTCATAGTTGATCATATTTGGATTTCGAATGGAATTATCCACCCTTACGGGTAGAAAAATAGGGGATAATTGATTTTTCACTTGTGAACATTGGCACACATATGTAGTTGACAATGACAGATCGCTAGTGTCATTATCACAATCAATATATTCTATGAGAGGATGGAATGATATACAAAGTAATGAAATAAACTAACCAGAACAACAAAAATAATTTATATTACAACAAATAGTAAAAATAGATAATCATATTATTTAATGGTAATAGTTGAAGTAAGGTGGGTTAGAAGTATTTTGGAAGTAATAAAAAAACAAGCAGTTAGTAATTAGTAGATTTTAGCCACAAAAAATTGAAAAATAAAAACTTTTTAACAAAAAATTAAACCGACGAAATACGGAACTGAAAAGTAAAAAATAAAATAAACCCTCTTAGTCTCAATAACTAAGCTCCTAAACTAATGTAAGTAACTAATTTTGAGTCAGCGCCAAACAAACAATCAACAAAGATCATTAAATTACTTCAAAAAAATTATCAGAATGTCACCGCGCAACTCGATGCCATCATTTTATGCTTTACCTAATTCATTTGCTTGTTTGTTTGACGCCGACTCAAAATTAGTTACTTACATTAGTTTAGGAGCTTAGTTATTGAGACTAAGAAGGTTTATTTTATTTTTTACTTTTCAGTTCCGTATTTCGTCGGTTTAATTTTTTGTTAAAAAGTTTTTAAGAATCAATATGCAAGAAATGAAATTTGGACAACTTAGCAAATCTAGCCTGGCAGTTAACGTGTTGAGACAGTTTTGCAACTAAGGAATATTTCTTCAAAATGTTTTCTCCAGAAGTTCTCAACTTATAAGAAACGAAATTGAACCATCCAACTAGATACTTTAATGGGTATGAAGCTTTCGAGCACTTGAGAAATCTTGTCATTCTTCAAAATCTTAAATATTGTTTGGTTATAATAACCTGGGGAATTAACATTTTTATTTGAATTAATATTTCTAGGTTGAGAACGGTGGATCGGCTCCAAGGATTTTGTCATTGGATGATTATTTCATGGTTGAACACGAAAAGCAAGTGATGGAGGACGGAAAAATGCAAACTGTCAAAGAAATGGTTTATGAGTATGAATCTGAAATGGAAGAGTCCTATCGAACTTCGTTGATGAAGTCGTTCAAGAAAACTATAACAGATGGATATTTTGCATTTGTTATTGTTGACAATATTAATGATAAAGTTAAACATTTCGGAGAAATGTGGAGTTATGCAAAGCAGAATGGTTTTCAGGTCGGTACATTTTTTTGTATTGAAAATTTTCCGAGATATTCATTGTCCGATTTCAGGTATATATATGTCAGTTGGATTTGGATCCTGTCGTTTGCATAAAGCGAAACATTCACAATAGAACCGAGTCTGAAATAGAAGAGTGCATATCTGGTTGGGAACCGACGCCTTCCCATCATCCTACTATTGACGCTTCTAGCTTTTTGCAAGCTGGGGGTGCTATTACCGAAGTTGAAATGGAACTCGAAGACCAGCAGCAACCAGAGCAGCAATCAGATCAAGAAAAGCCAATCCAACAACCTCCAGAGAAAGAAAAGAAAGAGGTTGCCGAGGTAAGGGTAAGGCAGATCCACAAAGGATAATGGTAGTTTGTTGAATTCAAGTGGATAGACACGATTAGTAGTTTTGGGTTTCTGTCTCGCGGCAAGTCAAACCTATATGTTTGAAATGTGTGATCATTACTCCGTATGTGTTTTATTATGGATGAACTCTAGAAATCCAAGACGAAAATTGTGTAGTCATACTTTTATTTCAAGTATTTACTAATGATATTTTTCCACAGCGCCGATTTTTGGTAGTTTTGTTACATTTCGTTTATATTGTGTTTTCAACTGTTATACTAAAAATTCAGTATCCCCTCAGGACCAAGTAAGAAGCAAATGGGACACTTTCGACTGTTCTAGTAATAACCTCGGTAAGTTTATCAGACGCAGAAAATATTTCGGGAGTGGTTTCACATATTGTACTATCATAACAAAAATGTAATGATATAAAGTACTCCAATTGTTTTTCGGATGAGGAAAATATTTAGTTTTTTTCTAAATTTTCAACTTTGAAGGGGACAAACATATATTTATTTGGGTAGGTGTATCAACACGATACTGCACCAATATTTATTCTCTAAGAATTCGGTTGTCATTATACATTCCATAAAAAATATTGTGTTGTCACTAGAATTTTTTTATAATGTTGAATTATGTGAAGTGAAAATTGAAATAAGTTGTGCCTCGAAATACTTTTTACTTTCAAATTTATAACATTAGAAAAGTCAGTGTGTTCTCCTTCTCTTGACTCTTGGATGAATATTCCCATATGGGAAATATGAGGTGATGAAACCAATTTTTTTTTTAACATGTATTCTTCCTATAGAAGATATAGATAATTTGAAAATGTCCAATAAAAATCTAGAAAACAGCATATCACTGAAAATCGAAAGATTTATTGCAAATGGTATACCGGGTGACACAGGATATCGGGCCACCCCTGTAACTTCTGCATTCGTGAACGGATTTTTCTGGAATTTGGTACAGTTATATAAGCAACCATTTCGGATTTGATCACATTACAATCCAATATGGCGGACTTCCGGTGTTTCTGGAAATGCCAGTAACTTTGTTTTTTCAAATGGAATACCCTGTATATTTTTACATATTCAAGTTCAACAGGTCAGAACAAGTCCAAACCCTATGTCAAATTGGATAGAATGGCGACCGTTGAATATGATTTCAATCGTTGGATTTGCGGGAATTCGGTCGAAATGTTCAAGAAAACCAATTTTTAACTAGTGACGTTTCGAAACTTTATTGTTTCATTCTCAAGACTCTGAAGTACAAAAACAAGAACATACAATTAAAATGTGATTCTAGAATGTGCTTTTTTTTGTGATAAAAACAGAATAAATTAAGTGAAATAACATCGTTAAAAAAATTAATAAAAACACTTTGAACACATTACAGAAAACAACAATGATGAGTACTTACATTTAGTATGGCTTTCAGAGTTTAAAAAGGGTGAAATAAATAATTTCAAACAACAATGATGAGTACTTACATTTAGAAAGCTGTTCAATAAAGATCTAGGATTAATGTTTGGTTTTTTCTATTAGAATGAAATATGAGGTGTGTAGGTTTTCAATATCGGACCTTTTGTTAACATGTTTTGTTATTTTGATCATTTCATTCAAGAGTCTTTTTTTTTTAATCGTCTGTTGTCCTATAATACTGGCTGAATTAAAGTCGAAAGTATGAAGTGATGATTTACAATGCTTTGCAAGACTAGTGGAATTTTTGATAGTTTTGAGCGGGTTGTGTATATTTTTACAATCCCTCATGTGTTCAGTCAGCCTCTGCTTTAGATACCTCCCCGTTTGTCCTATATACACCTCGGAAAGCCATACTAAATGTAAGTACTCATCATTGTTGTTTTCTGTAATGTGTTCGAAGTGTTTTTATTTTTATTAATTTTTTTTACGATGTTATGTTACTTAATTTATTCTGTTTTTTATCAATAAAAAACACATTCTAGATTCTTATTTTAATTGTATGTTCTTGTTTTTGTACTTCAGAGTCTTGAGAATGAAACAATAAAGTCTCGAAACGTCGACTAGTTAAAAACTGGTTTTCTTCAACATTTCCGACCGAATTCCCGCAAATCCAACGATTGAAAACTTATGTCAAATGTAATTTTTTTTAAACAATTTAAATTAAATTTTTTTTTTTATTTTACCTTGTGGATAAATGAGATTTGGTCGAAGCTATTCACAATGAGTCGCAAATAACAGAAAAACTTAATTTTTTCTGAAAAATTATTTTTTGGGTCACTTACTGGTTAATTAATTCAGTCACATCACACTTTGATCAAAAATTCATTTTTTTCAAATGAAACCCCTATGGGCCACCTACCTGTCTCTCTAGAACATTCATTAGGGAAAAAAATGACATATAATTTTTGTATTTCGGTGCAGTAACAAATTGTAGACATTAAAAAATCTACAACTAGTTCATGAGTTTCCTTGCAGTTCGAATAATTTTTCAACTTAGTAAGCTGTGGAAAACAACATTTCTGAATCTTGTCAACTAATTGTGTAAGTTATACTTATAAGCACGATAATGGTGTTTTATTTAAATTTTTCTAGTATTTTCTCGATTGACATTGCATTGGTATTCCAATTCCCGGGTCGAAGCAATTGGATCAAAATCGACATTAGCAAAACATTCATTACTGCCTCCTCACTTACGATCATCTTCTCCATTGTTGGGTTCTTTTCGGAATCTCTCTCCACATTTTTGAAAAAGGTTCTTTGTGGGTGTCTTCTGTGTTGGGTATCGTTCAGCGTATAACTGACAAGCGGCGACAATGTTTTCAAGACATTCTCCGTAAATTAATAACATATCAACCTGTTCACTTCTTGTGAACCTATAATTTTGATTTTACATTTCTACTAAACTAATTCAAGGAAGTTAACTAATTTGAAACACAATTAGTTGACAAGATTCAGAAATGTTGTTTTCCACAGCTTACTAAGTTGAAAAATTATTCGAACTGCAAGGAAACTCATGAACTAGTTGTGGATTTTTGAATGTATACAATTTGTTACTGCACCGAAATACAAAAATGATATGTAATTTTTTTCCTTAATGAATGTTCTAGAGGGCCCATGGGGTTTCATTTGAAAAAAAAAATTTTTGATCAAAATGTGATGTGACTGAATTAATTCATCAATAAATGACACAAAAACTAATTTTTCAGAAAAAATTATGTTTCTCTGTTATGTGCGACTCATTGTGAATAGCCTTGACCAAATCTCATTTATCCACGAGGTAAAATAAAAAAACAATTTTAATTTCAATTGTTTAAAAAAAATTACATTTGACATAAGGTTTGGACTTTTTTGACCTGTTGAACTCGAATATGTAAAAATACAGGGTGTTCTATTTGAAAAAACAAAGTTGCTGGCATTTGCAGAAAAACCGGAAGTCCGTCATTGTGATCAAATCCGAAATGGTTGCTTATATAACTGTACCGAATTTCAGAAAAATCCGTTCACGAATGCAGAAGTTACAGGGGTGGCCCGATATCCTGTGTCACCCGGTATAGTGCTATGAATCTCTTAATCCAAAGTAGCTACCTAATGAAACGTTTTCAAAACCATTTTGGTATTTAGGTTGTAATGATTTTTAGCTTGCTTGAACTTTTTTTTCAAGAGCTTGTGGATGAGAGTTTAGAAATTTTATAAAGGATTTAACACTTTTGCTGGGCACGGCTCGAGAAGCGTGGCTCACGCAGTGCGTGTTATTTTCGCAGCTTGTGTGAATACTCTTCTGAAGCACTCCGGTCCAGTAGATTATACGTTTTGTATCGTAAAATCAAGTCTAATTCCCTATCGGTCGAATATTTTCTAGTCATAATTCGCACTCAAACATACCGCAAGACAATCGAAACAAACAGGTGTAGACGTCCTGCTGTTTTGCGGTCAGCGGTAGCATTCCGATGGGAATCGCCACCACCTCCCACCCAATCACTATCTTTTGATCGTAAGAAACTACGCCAGCGAGTATATGGGGCTCGAGCAGTCGAAACCTATTTAATTTTAAAATGCGAGATTTATCGTCTGGAGCAGTTAACCCGTTGGGGAATATAATCGTCTTGAGCAGCGAAAGGGTTAAGAGAAAACAGTTGTGTAAACTGGAAATATTATTACACAATTTTCAGATTGTCTCTATTTTGGATTAGAGAATTATTAGGTTTAAAAGAAATTTGTATTTCGTGCAAATTTTTTTTTTTTTTTGCACGAAATACAAATTTTTCTCAAACCTACTATTTCATTACGTGCACACAGCTCCAAAAAACTTATTAGAACTATAACTAGCCTTCCCAACTTGCACTTGAAATCTTTTTTCAAAACTTATCAGCTGGTTTGCTTTTCGGTGGTTTTCAGGATTTTCAAATTGGGCTAATTTTCTCCATTCAAAAGAATCTATGTGTTTCGTACCCAAAGTTGGTTTGTATTGTCTCATTTATTTTCTCCTAGCGTGATTCATTCAATCGAAAGTTAAGAAGAGGAAAAACTTTGTGACACACCAATTATCAAAAATAAAAGCATCTCGATTGAACGATTTTCATCGACAAGGAAAGCATGAATTTTGTGCCATTGTCATTCTTTGACCAAGTTTATTACCCAACAGACATTTCAGATTTCTCTCTATCCTAATGTCCTGAATCCTATAATAAAAATTCCATATTTCTGCACTATTTAATAGCTCTGTCAAGGGCATTTAAAAAATCGTATGGTGTTTTCGGGACAGTGGTATTAAAATTCAAAAATATTTCTTGAATGTATTACTACTATATTGCTGAGTTCTTTTAGCAATTGGACAGAAATTATGTTTACTAACTTCTTGACATACCTAAAATTATTGTTTATAAAACTCTATGATGAAATTTAAGTGGTTTGTCTTCACTTTGCCATAATGCGTAATTCAAGACGAGGATTATGTATACGGAATTGTTTTCTGGTGTATTGTATGCATACAATATTGATATATATATTTTTTGAGATACCTATAGAAATAAAACAACGTTTCAAGTGACTAATAATGTATAATGGCGCCTGATAATTAGTTATTTCACAATGCCCATATAATGTTAATAAATCATTATATTATCACAGTGCGGTATCTAACACGATCATCCACCAATCCTTGAAATTTTGAATCAGTTTCATTTGAATTGATTCAAACACACCTCTTTTGCTACAAAGAAATGTTCGTTTATGATTGTCTCACAATTTCCTTAGAGCTAACGGAACTCTATGTGCGAATGAACCCATATTGCAGGTGTTTACACCTGCAAATTTGTTGGCGACGTTTTTATTCTGGCTACATGAGATGATTGACGAGAACATGGATTTGATTGTTTTCTGACCCCATCCGGAAAAATTATTGAAATCAGTGCTGTGTGGGAAATTGTTAAAATTGTGTATTTTAAATCACAGAGTAACAAAGAATGTTTCAATTTGCTCAGCAACCACAATAAAAAATTAACATATTATCTGAACATACAATGGTCCAAGAGCCAGTGAATGCCAGACCTACCTCATAGTATTAAGGCTAACAATTTTTCTGGGCAAGTACACTACAGCGAGTAATAACGTTTGGCTACTATGAACCTTCGGTCGCGGTGACTTTGACAGGTAACTGGTAGTAAAGGTGCATGAAATTGCTACACAAAAACATAGTATAAAGCATGATATTTTGATATGTTCTACGGGATACTATTAGAAATCACATCATCCATTGCCAGAGACATTGTATGGTGGAAACCACCCGCCAGACACCTTTAAAGTTTAATAAAGTATAAAATCTGAATTTTATATATGTTATTTGGGCAACTATTTAAATATGTTTCCTGAATAGCCAGACAGGTTCTATCACCCTGCCAGTTATGGTTGAAGGTCAGGTGTGGGTGTGTAAGCGAGTGGGAGTGAGACAGTTAGTTAGGATGGCAGATATTTTCTCTAGGGATGGCTGATACCAACATTTTCTAGGAACATATGTCTTGTTCCTGTGACAGAGCCGTACCTGTTTCAAATACCTGTTACATAATTGTGACAGCAGTCTAGTGGTCAAACTAACTGGGTATAGTATACATATAGTCAAAATGCGCAGTACTCATACTCGTCGCTCCAGAGCTGTACCATACAACCGGTATTTGGAATTGATAGTGGCATGTGCTCTGTCTCTTATTTTTACGGATTTTGGTAGGAAATGGAAGGATCTATCCTAACACAATGAGAGTCTACCTTAGGTTATGATTATACTTTTTTACAATGAATGAATATTTTTAACTCTTTTATTAGCTTCACTTGTAACTAACAAACAATGTAATCAAAATCTTGGAAGTCAATTTTAACCTACTTCTAATTGTATCGAAATTATTCTATACTATAATTTGGAGCTGATCTGATGATGGAGCCAGGAGGTGGCTAGTGGAACGTTTCAGTGGCTACTAGTAAATGGTGAATGCACTGCAAAAGGTGGTATGTGCAAATTTAGACATTTTGCAGGGGGCACATTTATATGTTATGGACCCCCAGAATTTTTATTACGTTTTGTGTCTTCTCGCACATTGCCAGTTCTCTTTCTTTTTTTGGCAGGAATATCTATTATATTCGAAATTGGAATTTATTTTGACGAACGAAATACAACGAACACCGCTCTAAACATCTCACTAGGTTATTTTAATTCCTTAAGTTATCCGTTTGGCAAAGCGCCATCGATATGATTTTTATTGTGCAAGTGAACCATGGCACATACTATCTATTCAGCTCAAAACCCGCATTTGTCAAAAGTGGCATTTACCACTTTTGCATATGGCACCCTTCAGTTTACAATTCAAAGATATGGCAAATGCACTGGTTCTCAGAATATTCGCCAAAATTTAGTTATTAATAACTACCATCTTAGGTGGATGAATCAATCGAAGAGTTTTTCCCCCGTATTCTTTTTTAGTCTTCTGTAGCAATATGGACTTAAAAGTTAAAAATAAAATTATAGTTTGAAAAAATTAAAAAAACACGCATATATGGCAACAAGGACTAAAATGTTGAAAATAATAAGAGTCATTGACAAAAAACTTTCTTTTTTGTAAAAAAAAGCGTGGGGTGCTCTTCACTCTCTTTTCATAATTATATTAAGATAACTGATATCAAGCACCTCACTCTTTTTTACATAAAATAAATTTTTTTTTGTCAATGACTTTATTTTTATTATTTTCAACTTTTTACTCCTTATTGCCATATATGCGTGTTTTTTCAGTTTTTTCAAACTATTATTTTATAATAAAATAATATTCCTTAATTACCATGAATATTAATAAACTATTCCTAAAAAAAAAAATTTATTGACTATTTTTTATTATAATAAACAATAAAATATCATAATTTAAATTAAATTAATTTTTTATTGCTGTATTGAATTAATTTTATTAACTTTAACATTATGTTAAATAATTATTTGAAAAATAATTTTTAATTCATAGATAATTTCTATAGAATTGGATTATCCGATAAACCCAACTAAATGTCTCACTCGTACTCGCTTACACATATATTCTCTGAGCTTGCACTTACAGCTGACCTTCAACCATGTCTGGCAGGATGTTAGACCCTTCGAAACTGTCTGGCTATTCGGGAAAGATCTCCGAATACTTGTCCAAGTAACATATATGAAATTCAGATTTTATACTATAACATAAGTATAATTATTATTAAACTTTAAGATGTTACCCTCGAAACTGTCTGGCTATTCGGGAAACATCTCCGAATAGTTGCCCAAGTAACATATATGAAATTCAGATTTTATACTATAACATAAGTATAATTATAATTTATTAATTTTTAATGGGGGGTTTGCACCATACTAGTGTCTGGCAATTGATGATGTGATTTCTAATAGTATCCCATAGACAATATAAAAAAAACACGCTTCATGCTATAATGTTTTTGGCCAGCAATTTTATGCACCCTTACAACCTGTTACTTGTCAAATCCACCGCGACTGAAGGTACATAGTAGCGAAATGTTCTTACCCGATGTAGAGTACTTGCGCAGTCACATTTTCAGCCTTTATATTATAACGTAGGTCTGGCGTTCACGGGCTCTTGCTCTATAAGTGTCCAATTCTATATGTATAACTAAAGAAAAATCAATGTACTGACATCGGTGGCATATTTTTGCCTAGTCTTCAAACTTCATTGGCATTTTATGATTCAATATTTTCGGGTTCAACAAAAGACACTTTTTCAACAAATGTTTAGTCTCTTCAAAAAAATTACTTTGATTTTGAACAAATGAAATGGTTTTTATTTTCATGTGCTTACCTTCCCCTGCTATATGTATTGTTGAATTATATTGTGGCCTACATGAACACAATATATATACAAATATATTTTCTGTGTTATTTTACACAAACAGTGTTTAATACAAATTTAAGTCAACAAACAAAGGATACAACTACCATTTTCCAGTTGAATTTGAACTTGTTAAATCCAAGATTTTTTTTTCAATGCGGGATTTTCGCTATTGAAAGGGTTTTCTTGAATTACCATGTGATTTTTATTTTCTAACCAGTTTTGCCCTAGATTAGAGATTGAACACTCTTAGCATGTCACTTTTACACTCTTTTCCAACTCTCTTTACACTATAAAAGTGTAAAATGGAAGAGTTTTTCATCATGACTTCAGTAAATCCCCTCGCAATTGATTTTGATAAGAAACATGGTTCTAAGTTTAAAGAGTGGACCAAATAATAAACTAAAACGCATACATCATTAGTTAATCTAAGGAGTTTTCCACTGACCATAACAAGAAATCGGGTGTGGATGTAATCTGCTCTTCCTGTCCTATATATCGTGCCCAGTGCACATGATGAAACCATTTATCTTGTAATCCAACCGACCAAAAAATCTGTCGACTTCGATTGGCGCTTACGGGTTATTCCCAATCACGCCCCATACGCATCTGTAAGAAGTGAATCTGGAAAAGATCATCTCTCTCTCTTTACCTTTCATTGTGTATTAACCCAACCTGTGAGCGAATCGATCTATTAGATGCATGATCTAATATTTTTTCATTTCATACTTTTGTGTGTAATATCAATACAAAGAGACCAAGTCAAAAAAATTGTAATTATTTTTTTTGCCCAGTTCCAGAAGCTTTTTTGTAATACTTAATTATGTGTGTTTATTTGGAGTGAAATATTCTAATCGGAAGTTGGACCCATTGGATTAGCCCGTTACAATCAATAACGAGAGAAAAACTCGAAAACAACGCAAAGAATTACTCTTTGACCAACGTTCATATTTCAGACTCATCACATTCTTTTGCAGTGACATTTCAGAGAGAAAAACTCGAGCAGAACAAAGCAAAGAATCGATCTTTGACTAATGTTCATATTTCAGACTCATCAGTGACATTTCTTCAACCTGAAAACAGTTTAAATATCTATTGTATATTGCAATTTACATTCCAACATCTTCAAATGTTCTATTTCACAAAAATTAGTTTGTCGGTACTGATTGGCCTTTTCTTTTACAGCCAAGCTCGATGGAGTCAACAAACCCCTCCGAAAATCGCACACCATGGAAGAGTACCTCCAACTGGAATCCAAATGGGAACCCCCGGAACCATCCAAATCGGGGAAGAAGAGGGTATGTTTTTGAATAATCAATAATTGCTGTTTTTGAAATATATATTTTCAATTTTGAAAAGATAACGGATCTAGCAGAACTTGATTTTAATTTTCATGGCATTCTCAGTACAGGCCAAAGTAGTTTGTTTGGGAAAATATTAAAATAGGTCTAATAATCCAATACTAGGATGGACTGAAAAAATTCCGACCCCACAAAGATACAACACAGTTTTTCTTCAAAATTATTTTTATTTTTCTACATAGTCTCTTTGTGAGTCTACACACTTCTCCCAGGGATGCTCCCATCTCTTCAACCTGTCCAAGTCAAACTCAAAATATACTTTATTTTCGAATATATAATCTTATTGTCAAAGTCTGGCTAATACTCTAATTTAGAAATACAAAAAAAGGTATATATTTATGATGTTGAAAATTTAGAATTATTGTAGTATGTTAAAATCAATAGAGTAATAAAAATTGAACCAGTATTAATCATTTTAAGACATAAAAAGTATACAAAACACTTCACACTAACTCGCAATCAATATTAAAATGTTCTGTCCAAGAATCAGAAATTTATATACTATATTGTCAAGGAAGAAGAAGTCTTATTTATAAGGCATACTTAAAACTAGAAACTATATGTACCACTTCAAGTTACAGTATACTGAGTATAAAGGAAACCATGTTCATATTTCTTAACATTCATTTAATTATTTATTTGGCAATGAAAATATCATAAGTAGTAAAAATAAACAAATAACAAATTTACAACGAATGCTCGAACTGAGCTCCATGGGTTAGTTGACAATATCCAAGACATCTGATGAATTATTGGGTTACGTTTGACAACATCTCTGGTGTAATTCGTTGAATTTCATTTCGAATGATCTCTTTAAGGTCTTCCAAATTGGTAGGTCGATTTATGTACTCTTTACTTTTTAAGTAACTTCAGAGAAAACAGTCCATGGGCGTTAAATCTGGGGACCTAGCAGGCCATTAAATCTGACCACGTCCAATCCAGCGATTGGGAAAGGTTTCATTGAGAAAATCTCTAACCACTCGAGCATAATGTGGACCTGCTCCATCCTGATGGACCCAAATGGTTGAAACTATTCGACCAGGTTGATTATGTCTGCAAATGTTACAGTTAAATATGGAACTACATAAGTTTGTAACATTTCCAAATAATTTTCACCCTTCACAGTACCGTCAAAAAAATATGGTATTCTTAAGAATCCCAACAGTTACTTTTTGGGGTTATTGGGATTTTCTGTAGCCCACTAACGACAATTTTGATTATGCACTTCTTTCATAATTTCACGAAACTCCATGCGTCTATCGAAGTCGTCTTCATTAAGTTCATGTTTAAGTTTAACTTTATATGGATGTAATTTGGCTTTTCTTAGAACTCATTGTTGTCAGTTAAAGTTGTAATTGAACAATGAGGATTTTCTTCAATTCCAAGTAATACATTCAATTAAGTGTCTTCGGCAAGGGAGTTGACAAGAAAGACTTGAAACTGGTAACGGGACTGTTCACTGACATTATCCTCTGAGGTATCACCTCAAAAAAGTGGATAGATCCGACAGTGCACTGTGCCGTTACTGCGAGAACATCGCTGAAACTTCAGAACACCTGCTTTGCGATTGCCAAGCGCTGTTTTGCAAAAGGCTTAAGTTCCTCGAAGGGGTGTCACTAAAGCCCTCAGACATCAGGAACTTAGCTCCCAGGCAACTGGAGTCTCGGAATCCCGGGCCTTGAATAGATGAAGGCTAATGTACAAAAGACCTTACAGGCCGAGGTACTGAGAGGCTGAAGAGCCATATCGACCCCCCTACAATCTAGATTGGCAGTGTATTCAGTAAAGATTACAGTGGGCAGTGTATTCAGTTCGTGACATAAATCTTATTGCTCATTTTTTAAGAACAAAGATTGAATCGAACATAGATTTAGTGCAGTAACCCCAGAAAGCTATACCATATCTCAGGTGTGATTCAACCAAAGAAAAATATGTCGCCCTACCCATTGACAAACCAAGTTCCTTGGATACTATTATCCATTAAAAAATATGTTTTTGATCTATTGTGTGACATCAAACTGTATTCATTTCAAGAATTCTATGAAAAATAACTTTTACCTCTTAATTTTTTCTTATGATATATGGTTTTGTGTCCATTTATAAGTTCCTATTCTTTTGACTATATTTTATTAAATATTTACTTCTAGTGTCAAGTTCAGAAATTGTACTTCTGAAGGCAATTTCTATAAATATATATTTCCAACTATTAAATGTATATACATATATATACATATATATATATATATATATATATATATATATATATATACTGAAGGCAATTTCTATAAAATTTTTTAATATAATATTTTGACAAATGTCGATACATGCATCGCTTCTGCATCAAAGAAACCCAAGATGATAAGTGCCGTTCGTCTTTTTGCGGAAATTTAAATTGTAATATGTCTCAAAACACATTTATTTGGGAAAATATTGAAAAATGTTATTTGAAAGTTGTTCAGAACGATTTTATAGTATGTCAAGTTTAGAAAAATTGAGATGAAAAATAAAATCAATTTTGCATATAAAATTTCAATTTGGAAAATAATTTTGATAAAGAAACTCATTAGTAAAGCCAAGAGTAATTTTGAATAATATTTTGTAAAGATTCACCAGTACTTCTATTTTATTCAAGAAAATTTCAAATCTGTGGATTTGCCATGTGTTCAGCTGCTTCATAAGAGGTCACAGAAATATCTTCAGGACCTTATAATCCCGATACTGTTTATTATTGACAAAGAACCATCTTCATTAATAATGAACAGTATTGGGATTATTAATGTCCTGGAGATATTTCAGTGACCTCTTATGAAGCAGCTGAATACATGGCAAATCCATAGATTTCAATTTTTTTCCGAATAAAATAGAAGTAGCTTGCGAATATTTACAAAATATCATTCAAAATATTACTGTTGGCCTTACTAATGAGTTTCTTTGTCTAAAATGTATTTTTCCAAATTGAAATTTTTATTATGGCAAAAAAATTATTTTTATTTTTTTATCTCAGATTTTTTTCAAAACTTGTACATAGCTATAAAATAAAGTTCTGAACAAC
This sequence comes from Gonioctena quinquepunctata, assembly GCA_018342105.1. Classification (NCBI taxonomy): domain Eukaryota; kingdom Metazoa; phylum Arthropoda; class Insecta; order Coleoptera; family Chrysomelidae; genus Gonioctena; species Gonioctena quinquepunctata. The sequence goes on along the minus strand of JAFIRS010004208.1, from coordinate 23,769 downwards.
TTTTTCGAATAACATTTTTCGATATTTTCCCATCTAAGTGTGTTTTGAAACATAATTTTTATTTTTTTTAAATTTCCCTCCAAACACGAAAAGACGAACGGCACTGTACAACGTCTTTTGGGGTTGCTTTTGAGGCACATATCGATATTCGTCAAAATTTATTAATAAAAGAATTTCCCATATGATGCGTACTTTCTGCCGGTATATATATATATATATATATATATATATATATATATATATATATATGTGTGTGTGTATTTATTTGTAATTTGTACTTATGACTTGAGTTGTACAACTGTTTTAAATAGAAAGCTTTAATAAAGTCTATCTATCTATCGTACTGCATAGCAGCCTGATGCCACTTTCTTCCTTAGGGTGTGAATATGGCTAGAGAATTTCAATGCCAAGAAATTTGGTGGAAGGTCTATTCACAACCTAAAATAAGTGAATCTTAGGTAAATTTGAAAGCTAGGAGGATAGTTTTTTTTTAAATTGAAGCCGAGGTGGTTTGCATCACACCAGTTTTTGACCTCACTTTTAAGCAGTCTATATTTGATCCCTTCCACATCAATGTCAAATCATCAGCAAAGTAGTACTTGGCGTCTTTTTCTGCAATATAATTATTAATGAGGTGATGGCCTCCTCATGTGACGAAAATGCCTGTCCTCCTTTATCTTATGGGAACAGAAAACAGTCGCTTGGGTCTAGATCTGGAGAGTAAGGAGGGTGGTGGTCAAGCAGTTCAAACCGTAATTCGTGAATTTTCGATATGGCAACCTCTGAGGTGTGAGGCGGCACATTGTCTTGGTGAATGTGAATTCTGCAAATGTGGCAATTTCTGTCTTCAGCTTGTTAAATGATGATGCGTAGTATGCTCCTGTAATGGTTTTTCTTTTTAGAAGATAATTGATTAAGACAACTCCTTGACTATCCCAAAAAATAGTCCCCATCACTTTCCCAGACGAAAAAACATTTTTGCTTAATTTGGAGCCGATTCCCCCTTTGAAACCCACTGTTTTGACTGAATTTTTGTTTCTGGGGTATAATGGTTTATTGGTACGGCCACTTTTAAATTCAGCTGCCCAAAATTTTCTTGTGGTAAATGATGTTGTGGAGTACACAGCGTCCAACTCGTCTTTGATTTATGTAGGTGTATTGCCTTAAAAAAAATATTTATTGACAACTCGGTACTCGATTTTTTTCATTTTCACAAAAACACATCGACTGACTCAAACGATAGTCAAACAACAACTGCACGTCCAAAATGGCTGCAATTTTAGTGAGTACCTCTCAAAAGATGCGCACACATTCTCTAGCTATTGTTGATGTGTAGTAGTAGTAGTAGTAATTTATTTATCCTTTCGCTATACATTCCAACAATACATATATAATATGTCACTACAAAATTATTATATTAAAATTCACTTCTGATAAAATCTTTGACATATTCTTAAACATATTCATGGACTCCTCTTCAGTTCATTTCCTACTTTATTATATTCCACCACACCTTTGTAGAATACTGAACTCTGCGTCAGTGTTTTCTTTGCTTGCTTCACAACAAAATTATCTTTACCTCTAGTATCATAGTCATGAACAGTTTTGAATTGTACTAATATATTTTTTAAATATTGAGGACATGTGTTTATGTTGATCTTGTAGATGAATATCATAACATTGTACTTTATGAATGATTTGACATCCAGCTAGTTCAGGGTGTGTAACATAGATCGAACCGAAGTTCTATAATCACATCGTAATATAACTCTAATGACTCTATTTTGCATTTTCTGCAATCTTTCTATTTCACTCTGACTTGCCATGTATACAATTGTGGGGCAATAATTGAAATGAGGTAGAATAATTGTGTTATAAATCAACTTCCTAGAATACAATGTCAAATATTTACTTACCCTACGCAAAACACCAATTTTTTCTAGCTATTTTACCACAAATATAATCTATGTGCTTATCGAATTTCAATTTACAATCAACTATTACCTCCAGATATTTAATTTCATCCACAAGTTCAATTTCTTCACCATAAATTTCAAAATTCAAATTGTGTTCTTTGAATTGCGTGCGGACATTGCCGTTTGCTATCAGCATTGCTTTAGTTTTTTGGACATTTAATTTCAATTTATTTACCTCTAACCAATCCTTCAAATTCTCTAAATCCTCATTCATATTATTTACAAGAGTGTCCAGTTGTTTTCCTTCTATATAAATAATTGTATCATCGGCAAACAAATGATATTTGGAATTTTGAAATATATGCTGAATGTCATTTATATATAATATAAATAATAATGGTCCCAGTATGCCACCTTGCGGTACTCCCAAGTTAATACCTAATTCATTTGTTTCTGTATCTCCTAATTTAACTTTTTGTCTTCTATTATTCAGATAGCCTTTTATCTATTTATATACATTGCCAGTAATACCATATGCCTCTAATTTGCCAAGTAATCTTATTGTGTCAATAGTTTCAAATGCTCTTTTCAGGTCTACAAATATAATTTCTATTATTTTACTCGCATCTTTCATTTAAAACATATTGAAGTGCTGTTTCACAAATATATTCCTCCCTGAAGCCTGACTGATATTCACTTAGTATTTTATTTTTAATTATGTACTGTTTAAGTTGAGCATATACAGCTTTTTCAAGGATTTTTTCAATAGCAGTTAAAGTATTTATTGGTCGCATATCTTCAGCATTACTACTGTTTGCAATTTTTTTAATAGGAATTATATTTGAGACTTTGAGGTTGTCAGGAAAAATTCCCTGTTCTAATGAACTATTGATCAGATTTAGTAAAGGATTTAGAGTGCTGCCATCTTCTTGTTCAGGTCGGAAACTTTTCAGACTATCCTCGTACGGGAAGTATTCCCACAGTTCTGGCAATACTTCCCGCACCTTCCAAAATCCTTAGTAGGGTTCTGAAGCCAAGACATAATATGTATAGAACAACATTGATTTGTGAGCCATAAATAATGAACAAATTTAATGTTTTTAAAATGATTTAGTACAAAATAATGTAGAAATAAAGTAGATGTAATCTTTACAGATCTTCAAATGCTTTTGATGAAGTAAATCATTAAAATTTGATTTTCGAATCGAAGAATTTCTCCTTGAATGAATACCACTCTAGGGATAAAAGGGATAAAAATGTGTAATTTACAAACATGGTTTGTATAACTTTTGCAACTGATTTTTTCATTGTGTAAAGAAAAAGAAATGTTGGGCATTGATAAAAGTTTGGTAGAACCCAGTGTTCTACTACTTTGGTATTATCTTTATCAATTCTAAAGTGTAGATTGTCATACTAAATGCTTTGTAATTTTCGTTTATTAAAAAGAATCATAGCTTGAATTTTTTTCCCTTTTTTTTAACCAAATTCAGTTTCACAACTGTACCTTTTTTTCCGTAACATGCCAACAGAGTATCTGCAATGAGATTGTGGAAATCAGTCATTGATATAATTTGTCATTTAATACATAATAAATACAATTTAATTTCTATTTCTCTTTTGATATTTTCGAAAACTCTTGAAATTGAATCTAATTCACCTTGATGCTCAATATTAGGACTATTATCATTTGTGATGTTCATCAACAATATATATGTAACAGTTGCCTAGCTACTTACTTTCATATCCATTTGTGAACACCAGAAGTTCATGAAATACAGCCATGAAGAGCAGTGATACTACCATTTTCAATTGCCTTGCAAAGAAAAATGAAAATCCTACACGGAGATTAATTTTTAGGTTCGGTGGGCCGATCTGGAGGAACAGAGGGAACAGGAGAAGATGAGGCGCATCGGCTTTGTTGTGGGACATACGAACTGGGACAGGATGATGGACCCTAGTGGAGGAAGTGGCGCGCTAACCCAGACAAAGTATATTTGAAGCCTATCGTAAATTTTGTTTTCCTTTTCGTCATGTACGATTTGTGTACAATCGCTACGTATTTCAATATAGGAGTATAAATGTTCATATGTATTCATTAAAAATGTTTGGACTGTATTTATATTTTTTCACTTACCTTATTCAATTTTGATAGTTACTGGTTAATTTCGATTTAAATAAATTCTATGGCAAGTTTATCACTTTTTGAAATGGCTACCAAAATGATAATGATAGTCTCATCGAGAAACAATTGAATTATCTATAATTTATTGCATGTCACACACCCGAACAGAAAATGAAGAAAACATTCATTCCAAGTTTTGAACAGTACCGGTAAACAACTTTTTAGTAATAAAAAGTTTGCGAGTTTCTTACCGTGACAATAGTTATGTCGGACTTGCAACAACAAATTCGTTAATTTGAATGACAGTTAATTTCAATGGTCACCATATATTCCATTCCTTCTTACCCTCCCAATTGGTGAAACCCCTTGGACTAAGAAGAGGTGGAGATCCTAAACTTGGTATAAAAAATCTAATCGAAAATTGTCTGAAAACCTTTTAGATGTGGAAATATCAAACATGAATTGCTTTCAGATACAAAAGGATTTTTTTCATCACATTTCGTTTTCATTCATGTTTGTATTTTCAGATGTCTTTCATTGGAACTTTCCACATAATGAAAAAAGAGTGATGTTCATCAAAAGATATTTCTGGTGAGTAAAAAACTTTGTTTCAGAACTCTTTTTCAAATAATAATAGTTTGAAAAACTAAAAAACACGATTTAATAGAAAACTAAAAGTTAAAATAATGATAGTTTAACTAAGAACACGCTTTAGAAACTAAATATTGATATTTTAAATGAGTTTGAAATAAGAATCAGTGATTACACAAATTTATTTCATCGAAAGCAGTCTTTAAGATATTTTCATAATGATTCTACTTTACCAATTGTCCATGAAATATTAACAACAATTGACATCAAGCACCCCACGCTAGATGAAATAAATTTCTGTTTAATCACTGTATTCTTATTTCCAAACCATTCAAAATTATTTTTACTTTAGTTTAGTTCTATTAAAGCTTGTTCTTACTTTTAAACTATTATTTATTTTAAACTTTTAGTTTTTCTATTAAAGCGTGTTTTTAGTTTCAAACATTATTATATATTGAATTTTTTAACTATTATTCTCCTTTTCAATAGAATCGGACCATAATCACAAAACTCGTCCGCCATTTTGGAGGCACTTCTTGAACCTTCAATTGACAAATAATCATAATTCCGACCCCTAAACCCCCACATACCAATTTTGAATAGAATTGGACCATAATCGAAAACTCGTCCGCCATTTTGGAGCGCTATCTAGAATTTTTCAATTTTACAAAAGAATCTATATTGGACCCGAACCCCCACATACCAATTTTGAATAGAATCGGACCATAATCACAAAACTCGTCTACCATTTTGGAGTCGCCATCTTGAATTTTTCAGTTTTGACGAAAGAATCATAATCTCTGACCACTAAAACCCTCAGATACCAATTTTAAAGCAAATCGGACCATAATTACAAAACACGTCCGCCATTTTGGAGCCACCATCTTGAATCCTTCAATTATGACAAAATAATCATAATCTCCGACCCCAAAAACCCTCAGATACCAATTTTTAAAGCAAATCGGACCATAATTACAAACACGTCCGCCATTTTGGAGCCACCATCTTGAATCCTTCAATTATTGACAAAAGAATCATAATCTCTGACCACAAAAACCCTCAGATACCAATTTTGAAGCGAATCGAACCATAATCTCATAACTCGTCCGCCATATTGGAGCCGCCATTTCGTTTTTTTTTTCAATTTCTTAATGCATTGTCACCGGAATTATGTACACCTGCCAAATTTCAAATCATTCGTACGTCTAGAAGTGGGTCAAAATCGCGCCCAAAGGAGTCTGTTACAAACATATAAGTGAAGCTAATATAAAGCGTGCAAAAAGAGGATCAATTATTTCTGTCAATTTTAAAACCTGACGCTGATAATGAAATATTGTTGAAGACTGCAATGGATAATGCTACCGATTTCACAAATGATTCTAGTATCCATGGCCCAAATGCTATGAAAATACATTTACTAGACACATTAACCAAAGACTTTCAAATACAAATACCTTGGTCATCACTGAACCTTATAGATATAACTTCAAACCTGAATAATTCATATATCAAAATATTTATCCTTATTGAGCAACCTTCATGCCAGAATTACCTAAATACCTTTGCCTTTGAATGCAACAACTACTTGGGGAGAATATGCTATAACAAAAATGGCAGCATAAACAACAAAGGAAAAGCATGCTTAAGTAGAGCTTTATGTGTATGTAAGGATTCAGTTGTGAAGGATCACGATAACATAGTAGGAGGACGTGAAAGTGTAATAATGGAGTCTGAAGAAAATAGGGACTCTAGTAACCCTCGGCAAGAGCTGCAGATCGCAAAAAAGAGCACGACCACAAGGGACATCGACAACTTTAGTGAAGACAATCAAGAAGCGATCTCCTCGGATAATCATCATTTTTTATACACCCGATTATCTCAGTTGGTATTGGACACTTAAGCCCTTCAAGCCCATGTTGCCACATGTGGCAACAAGCTCAAATTGATCTATATCCCAGAGTGCCACTTGTGGCAACAAATGCCATATTTAAAATAAACGTTGGAATAATATCGTAGTTGAGTAGTATACCCTGGAATGGGATCCTTAGATGGGCGAGATTAAATTTGATTGGCTGATTCAAGATCAAACGCATGTATAGTCCACATCCGTATTTTTGGCGGTCTCCAGTATAAAATGTCATTTGCAACAGTGCAGTGCTGTAGTATTTGATAGTTTTTGGTGCGTTTTACGTGTTAGGATGTTTCATAGCATTAATTACTGCTTTTTCTAATGCGATTGCATATCATTTACGTTGAAAATATACTAATTTTTGAGATAGTCAGTTTGTTTTTTTTTCACAAATTTAGGCCCCCATAGTAACGCCACTGGATGAAAATCAATAATTTCACTTTAAAGATAACTAGAAATACTTTCCTAATATAGTGCCACCATAATCAGTGGATTACAAAAAAAAATAAATAAACAATTTTTCACATTATGTGGGATATAGGGAGCGACTTAAAAAATTAACCTGGGCATGAAGGGGTTAACCAAGAAAGAAAACACTCGAAACGAAAACTCAAATATTTCAAACAACATTGCTTATTCGGATAATTATATGAATATTAACAAAAAAAATGGAGAATCATGCTATGTCATTAGTATTATTAAATATACAATCTTTGAGAAACAAAATAGATGACCTTTATATATTCTTAGAAGAGCTTGATTTCCCAAGTCTTATACTACTGAATGAACATTGGTTGAAACATGATGAACCAATTTTCATACCTAATTATACGATTTTATCAAAATATAGCAGAATAATATCTTCTAATGGAGGAACTATGATATTGGCAAATAACTGTTATCGAAGAAATGAAGTTTGAAAACTTTGACAAATTGAACCGTTACCTACAAAAAAAAATATTTGAGTTTTCTATAGTGTACTCAAAGAAGCTCAACACCTATATATTATGTATTTACTGGTCACCACTGTCAGAGGTAAATATTTTTCTTACTCAACTAGATTCCTTACTAAACGAGCTACCTATTAAGTCAAAAATTATACTAACTGGAGACTTCAACATAAATTATGCAGATTTAGAATCTATTCTTCACAATCCTTGATTAATTTACTTGGATCTTTTGACCTTAAAATGCATGTTGACGCTCCTACTCGTATAACACACCAAGGCATGTCTACAATTGACTATGTATGTAGCAACCTAGATGTTAACTTTATTAATTGCTCTGTAATCTCACCAGGTTTGTCTGATCATGAGGCTATACAGTTCACAATGAAACTTGATCCAATTAATAAATGTGCTGCAAACTATAATAGGTTCTACCAAAACTGCCTCCTAACTAACTGGAATCATATTCTGGAAATGAATGATCCATTTTTTGCCCTTTATAACCATCTTGTAGGTACTTTCAATGAATCGTTTCCTTATCAAAAGATAAAAGAAAACAATAAAAATAGTGGCTAACTAAAGGCATAAAAATATCCTCACAAAACCTACGCTCACTTAATTGTATATTTTTTTTTACCAACATTGAATCATTTTATATCTATGTGAGGAAATATAGAAACATCTATAGGCGGCAAATTAAATATGCAAAAATGAACTTTTATCAGAAAAGGATTTCTGATGCAAATAATAAAGCAAAAGAGGGTTGGTCTATAGTAAACGACCTTACAGGAAAGAATGCACAATCTCGAGTAAACACAATACCTGCAGATATACTGAACAAATATTACTGTTCAATAGCTGCAAAACTAACAACAAATACTTCAATTCCATATGACCAGCTCATACACCATCAGTGAACTAAAGGAGGTGATGAGATCTATAAAAAATCTTCGGAAATTGACGAAATTTCAATAAAAAAATTTGAAAATCTTCCCATTGAATCTCTGCATGCTTTGGTTGCGGTAATAAATCAATCTTTCAAGGATGACATATTTCCATCTTTCCTAAAAACATCGGTCGTTATTCCACTTCACAAAGGTGGAGATCCAGAGGATCCCTCGAAATTTCGTCCCATTTCCCTCATTCTTTTGCTAGCAAAGTTGATTGAGAAACTGGTGAAAAATTGTTCAACTGAATTCTTGTCACGAAATAATATAATTAATAGTAAGCAGTTTGGGTTCCAATCCAAGAAGAGCACACATGATGCCATATTCTCGTTCCTATATGAAGTATATAACAACATCAATATTAAAGATGTGACTGCATCAGTTTTTTGTGATTTATCCAAAACTTTTGACTGCGTAAATCATAAAATTCTGCTGCATAAGCTACATCATTATGGCATTAGTGGAAATATTCATAGATGGTTTAATTCCTATCTCACAGGTAGAAGTCAAATTGTTAAGTCTACAACAACTTCGTCGCCAGCTGACATAAACAGCGGAGTACCACAAGGATCAGTACTAGGCCCTATACTGTTTCTACTGTACATAAACAATTTGGCTTCTATAGACATAAAAAGCCAATTCACACTATTCGCGGATACCACGATACTATGGACTGATAAAAATAGTTCTGATCTTCACAAAACTATCTGTTCGAATATTATTAAAATCAAAGATTGGTGCGACTCTAACCTCCTGTCCCTCGATATCTCTAATTCCGATGTAGTATTGACAACATACCTTTAACTTCAAATCAAAGTTTCATTGAGAACAGAACTTACGCCAAATTCCTTGGGGTTAGTATAGATAATAAATTAAAATTTGCTGATCACATTGCATCTCTTAATAAAAAACTTGCTTCAGGATGCTATGCAAAAAGCTCTTATTACACACTAATAGAGTCACACTTAATATATGGAATCCCATTCTGGGCGTTTGTACTAAAACCCAAATTGAGTCAGTTTTTATTCTACAAAAAAGAGCCCTCAGATACCTGTGCAAAGTCCGACGATGGGACTCTTGCAGGCCTTTATTTGCTACGTACAAGATTTTAACGGTTTATGCTATCTTCATTTTAGAATCAGTTTGTCTATTAACATAAAACAAATTTTCCCTCTGCCACCTTTACCTATGCCACCCGACATTCCAATGAACTCAGACTACCTTTACCTACGTCAACCCTCATTAAGGACTCGATCGTCTTTAATGGCCTCAAGATGTATAACCATCTACCACATCACTTGAAAACTTTGGATTACATTGGTTTCAGAAAAACTCTAAAAGACCTCCTCAGTGTTAGACCCTATTATAGTCTGCAACAGTTTTACAATGACAGTTTTTGAAAATATATTTATACCTTTATACTCTTTTCTTTTATCATATTTTTATATTTTATAATTTACATGACATTGCCGTTTTATACTTTGTAGTGCATAGTCTTTCTTTTTTGTGTTGTTCTGTGCCCTACAATTTTAATTTTCTCGAGATACTAACAGACTTGTTTCCATAATTTTAATAACCACTTCTTTCCTTAACGATAAATTACTTTGTCAATAAGATTATTACTCTTTGGACAATAAAGCATATATTATTATTATTATATTATTACAAACATGAATGAAAACAAAATGTGATAAGTTATTTACCTAACAAGTGCGAAAAGTGGTACTTTTCCGCACGTGACGACACATGACCGAACGACGCGAAGCAAATTATGCAAATTTATTGCCGATCGGCTCTCCTTAGATGTGTTATGAAAGAAAGCTTGTTGAATTATCGACAGCTGAGGATGCTGCTTTGCGAGAAACTGATGTTGAACTGGAGTTTGGTATTGGAGTGTTTGAACGTTTTTTTTAGAATATAATGAGCAATCTTCTTATTTTCGAGCGAATTCTCGATATATGATTCTGCCACAGACATAGATTTCCATCTACCTTGCCTTTTAATGTTGGTGATGTTGGCCCCATACTCGGACAACATTGTGGCTGAAGACCGCCGGAAACAATGACCGGTGTAATTCTCAGGATTTGGGAGGCCCAAGTACAATAGCAATGTTTGATAGCATTTTGCCAAAAGTATTAATTCCCACACATTGTTTAGTGCATTTTCCTGATTGGAAGAAGAGAAAAAACCGCCGATGATGAGTGTCAGCAGGACACAGACTGGCATACTTTTTGTAAAATTCTAGGTAGCTTGTTCTTTCATTTTCGGGGTCTCAAACCACACATTTTCTCATAATGTTGGTTTTTGTGTTCGGGATGGTAATAATAAGAATATTTTTCTTGTCTTCAATATAGTCTATCATCATATTTATCAATTCTTTGTAATGGCACGCACCAGCGATTTCAAGAATGGTAGCCACCTTCGTCAAGAGAAAGTCGTTGTCCGGAGCATCTGATAAGAATTTATCGATTTCCTGTTTTTCGAAAACCTTCGATTTCTTGGGTTTGAAACCTTCATTCAGTCATTTTAGATATGCGTTAATTTAAAATATTTGCTTGTATCAATGTCTTTCTTCAATTTTACAATAAGTTTAATCATTGAGTACTTCGACCACAAGGTTGACGAGCAAATAGATATATTGCCGCAGCAGCCAGCACTTCTACATCCATCTTGACAATATTAGAACTGAACGGCGCCAACGTGTAGATGTGTTACTACCATCGGCCATCTGATGGGCCGTCGTGTATAAAGACCTTAAGATATACAGACAAATAAAAAATCGTTGTAAATTATCATTCATGAGAATTCATAATTTTTGTTTACCATTCCTGTTAATTAGATACTGAGTTGATTTCTCCATGAGGCCAACACTCATTAAGCAATTATTGAAATCGGTAATTGGTAGACTAAACTGGATAACTGGGAATATCTTTTAATTGCAAACAACTTTTTTTAATAACAATTTTCGATATTTTCAATAGTAATGTCACTCTATAGTGAATCTGTAAATTTTCCGAACATTTGATGCATAATTGTAGCCACAATTCGAAATTTACGATTTTTTTCGCGCAACTTGTGATGCTGTAGCTTGGAGGGGGTGAACTTCAGGACACATGTTTATGGGAAAAAAGTCTTATTTTGATCCCAGGAATACGCCCTTGAAATATTTGTATTGAATTTTGTAACACCCTGTATATAAAAAAGAAATAGTGTTGGTTCGATGATGGAACCTTGGGGGACCCTGCAGTCGATATGTGGGATTAACAAACTGGGAGCAATATTTTTCAACTGATGCATGAAATGAAAATATGTTATGACCCATAAAGTTCCTTAGTTTGATTTATTTGGCAATCATTTATCTTCAACTCACGTAACTCATTGGTCTCTTTTTTGTAGCATCTGAGAGAAGCAGCTACGAAACAAACAAGTCTTATATGTGGTGTTCTTCATTGATAATAAGAACAAGGTCGAAAAGTCACCCATTAATCAGCAAAGTGGCCATCCTATCAGGTTTATTTGTTTCTTGAAGAACTGACGGAACTTTTCCTTAGTTATATATATATATATATATATATATATATATATATATATATATATATATATATATATATGGGGAAATACAAAATGTTTTGAATATTGGCCAGCATTCTATAGGATCTTAACATAAATGGGAAAACTGATTGTTCCAATAAGCATTTGGGAATTCTCTTTGGTGTAATAATCTTGTTTTCATCCTCTTCAATGAGTTGATGCTCTGTTCTCAAAGTATCTTTTGAATAATTATAATTTTGTTTTAATCTAATTTAGGGTTATTTGGACAATATACAAGAATTTTCTGTACACGCTTTATTATTGAGGAACTAATGAATAATTTAATGACCTATAGTACTAGAATTATATTACATAAAAAACAATTGAAGGGGAAGCAAGAACTACTCATTTCTTCTCTTCCTTATCTAGAAGAACACTACGAATTCCAGCTTTCTCTAGCTCTTCGATCAAATCACCTGACTGATGCATCTGTAGCATAATATCACATCCTCCAACAAATTCGCCATTGATGAAGATTTGAGGAATTGTTGGAATTGTTTTCAACAGATTGGAAGAAAAGTGCGGAAAACAATCAGATTACTATTGCAGTATTTCTTGACCTTCAAAGGGCATTTGAAACTGTAGATAGATGCAGACTGATTAGAAAGATTGAAAGCGTAGGTATTGATGGAATAGCACTAAACTGGATCATGAATTATCTAAGCAATAGACAACAAAGGTTGAAACTAGATGAAGCTTATTCAGATAAAATGCAAAATAATATAGGAGTACCCCAAGGGTCTATTTTGGGACCATTGTTATTCCTTAATATATTTAAATGACATTGTAACCATAGCAGAAGAATGTAAAATTCACTTATTTGCCAACGACACCCTACTGTACTTTAGTAGTAAAGATGTACATGAGTGTGTTGATACTATGAACGCTAGTCTTGAAAGGGTGTATAGATATTGCTGTGCAAATCTACTGAAGGTGAACGTAAATAAAACAAAATGGATGTTATTAGGGAAACATAAAGAGCATAATAATGAAAACCTACTTCTACGATTGAATGACAGTGATATAGAAAAGGTAAACAAATTGTACTTGGGTGTAACTATTGACAGTAAATTAAAATTCAAGGAACATGCTAATCAGATTATCAAAACAGTAGCTTACAAAATCAACTATTTAAGATGTTCCCCATATCTCAGCCAGTGGTCTAAATTATTAGTATACAACTCCATAATCCTTCCACATTTAAATTGTTGTTCTGCCATTCTATTTTTACTCAATCAAAATGAAATAAACAGACTACAAAAGATGCAGAATCGTGCTATGCGAATAATCTTACAATGTTCGAGGATAACACCGATAGCAAATATGTTGCAAACCCTTCAATGGCTACCAGTGAAGAAACTCTTCGAGTACCTAACACTAATCTTTATTTTTAAAATCAAAATTGGATATTCACCTGTATATCTACAGAATAAATTAACTTATGTGGCATACATGAGTATAACACAAGAAACAGAAACAACATAAAGGTTGAAAAATATAAAAAAAATAGTACACATAATTCATTATTTTATAAAGGAGTAGATTGTTTTAATGACCTCCCACAAGAAATTAAAGAGAGTGGTTCGATAAATACATTCAAAAGACGATTGAAGGATTACTTAATGAAAAATTAGTATATTATTGTGTATGACTTTTTTATGTAACTTTTTATCTATATGTATGTATTTTTAATCAGGCTGTTTGTATTTTTTCATGTTCATTTAATTTTATTTATAATGTGACAATGTATTTACTATTGTAAATGAATTAGTTTTTCAACTAAATAAAGAGATATATATACCTTGGGGGACCCTGCAGTCGATATGTGGGATTAACAAACTGGGAGCAATATTTTTCAACTGATGCATGAAATGAAAATATGTTGTGACACACAAAGTTCCTTAGTTTGATTTATTTGGCAATAATTTATCTTCAACTCATGTAACTCATTGGTCTCTTTTTTGTAGCATCTGAGAGAAGCAGCTACGAAACAAACAAGTCTTATATGTGGTGTTCTTCATTGATAATAAGAACAAGGTCGAAAAGTCACCCATTAATCAACAAAGTGGCCATCCCATCAGGTTTATTTATTTGTTTCTTGAAGAACTGATAGAATTTTTTTTTATTTATATATATATATATATATATATATATATATATATATATATATATATATATATATATGGGGAAATATAAAATGTTTTGAATATTGGCCAGCATTCTATAGGATCTGAACATAAATGGGAAAATCAGTTTTCCCAATATAAGCATTTGGGAATTCTCTTTGGTGTAATAATCTTGTTTTCATCCTCTCCGATGAGTTAATGCTCTGTTCTCAAAGTATCTTTTGAATAATTTTGTTTTAATCTAATTTATGGTTATTTGGACAATATACAAGAATTTTCTGTACACGCTTTATTATTGAGGAACTAATGAATAATTTAATGACCTATAGTACAAGAATTATATTACATAAAAAACAATTGAAGGGGAAGCAAGAACTACTCATTTCTTCTCTTCCTTATCTAGAAGAACACTACGAATTCCAGCTTTCTCTAGCTCTTCGATCAAATCACCTGACTGATGCATCTGTAGCATAATATCACATCCTCCAACAAATTCGCCATTGATGAAGATTTGAGGAATTGTTGGCCAGTTTGAATAATCCTTTATTCCTGAAAAACAATATGAAATTTTATTCAAAATTTTTATTCAGAAAATGAAACAAAATTATTATTCAATTCTCAACATTGTATCTATTCCTAAATGAAATTAAAAAAAATCAATACCTTGTCTGAGTTCATCATCTTTTAGGACATTATGAGAATCATAAGTCCTCCATCATCCTCAAAATTTGTACTACTGCATTGCTGAAACCACATTGGGGTTGTTCTGGAATCCCTTTCATAAAAACTACAACTTTGTTGTTTTTCACTATTTTTTGGATTTCCTCTTTTGATTTCGTGCTGTACAATCTTGAGATTGAATAAACAAATGGTCTCAAATTAAAGCTTTTATTTATAATGTTCATCGTTAATCTCTTTTTTCCTCAGTGGAGTTGAAGGTTATGTTTAGTTAGCAGCAATGTTGCCAGCCTAGAATTTATAAAATCTTCAAAAAAATCCCTAGAATTCCTCAAACTGAAAATACTGTAATAAGCGCATGCGTCACTTTTGACATATGGATGATTTACAAATCTATAATTTTTCTATAATGCGTATGTGCAAAAGTCGAGGTCATAAGGCGATTATTTGATTATTATTTCTGTTTTCTTTCTCGGTCGGGCAATTAAGAATACTATATTACTACCCTGCTTGATATTGACAACTACAGTTATATAGATATTACTGATAATACATAATCAAGTCCAAGTAGCTGCTTTTTGGCGCCCATGTATTCAAAACGATTCGTCCTGTGATTCAAATACATCCATTCTGTCGTTGAAAGGATGACGTCATATATTGTATTCATAGAGTTTTGAAACCTTTCTTTTGACATTCATAACCTAACCTCACAATTCTTCTTCCCCATTCCAACCTAAGGATAGTTCACATGCGGTGTGCTCACAGTGTACTGTTTTCTGATTGGCTGCGCATTTTGAATACACTTTCAGCTGCTAATCAGAAAACAATTACTGTAAACTGTCATAATAGAGAGTTATTGCAACGTCCGTTCTATAGTTCTTTTAATAAAGTTTCTTTTATTTTGACATATGCGCATTTTGTCCAACTTTGAGAAAGATATCCTCAATCTAAAATACAGGCATCCCTTATTTTATTTGAATAAAGGCCAAGAACCTTTTATTAAAAGTTCCTTTATTTTGACAGATTTGTTCTTTTTTCTGTCATATATTTGTCACCAGTTGAACATCTAAAGTTTGTTAACACTGCTCGTCTATATATTTTGAAAATCAAATAAAGCAGGTTCATGGTGGTGGTATATTTTCTACCCCAACAATATTGTGAAGAATTAATTCGTCCAAGGGTCACTTATGCATCCAACTAACGAACAATAGTGTGATTATTTTCATAAGTTTATTTTTCTGGTGAAACAATGACTGAAGAAAAAGGCAAAAAAGATTGAGATTCACATTCGAAGACGATATAATTTTATTACGTGAAGTTGTTTCACATAATTTGACGTACTTGTCAAAATAAAGCTTGAACTAAGATGCGCTTGAACATAAGCATCTTGAAAGAAGTTTGTTGCAATAACAGCCTTTCGAAATCGCGTTAGAGCATACTTTAATACGGATCTTTTGATAAAAGTCAGCGCTTGTAAGTTTCAATAACTCTCTAATATAATCATCTATTTCTATGTTTATGTCCTGTCCAGGCCTGTGCCCGTGCGTAATTCTGAGGGATTGTGATTTGAGCTTCATTGGAAGACATACAAATTGGTTGGATGTGAGTTATTTGTTTTTTCCTCAGATTTCATTGAATCGAAAATCCTTATTTCTCTAAACAGCAAACAAATTCTTCAGATCTGAAGGAATTTCTTTGCATCTGGTAACACTGGTTAGCAGTGTTTCATTCATATACCGTTTACTCTGGTAAATGAGATAGCCAGTATACTAGAGTGTGTAATAGCGCCAGACTGGCCCAGTCGTGAGATTGTGAGAAATCTAAGGGAATGAGCGTCACTTGGCCAAGATGAGTGTGTGTGGTATGAATTTCGTTGTTTATCTCTTTGAAAACGGTATTCTGATACAGTAACTCCATCTTAATTTAAAACGTTTTTAGGGACACTCTTTGTAACAGATAGTTCTCCTTACCTCTACCCTTCATAGAGTGCATTCACTATTGAGACAGTACATTTGGCCTTCCCCCTCTTAATGAACAATTCTTCTCGAAGGTACCCGAAACGAAGCTATTACGGAAAATTCCATAGGCGTACCAGATGATTTAGTAAAAGCGATACACAGGACATCATGAATTCGATAGTATTCGCCATAATTCCTTCTTCCGCTACTGCAAAGTACTTACCCCAGACAAACAGGGTATTTTTGCAAGGGAAAGTAAACAAAATTGAATCTGTACTAGATACCCACTTATTAACCTAACAAACGTAACCTTTCAACCGTTGCAAGTCATGACACTGGCGGGAAATCACCATAGCCTATCCTGTCGACTCGTGTTTTACCTCTCTACCTACCATTGTACTGTCCCAATACTGAATTCACTCTATCCCGGTGTATGGAAAGTAGAGGTGAGGAGAACAACCTCAAATGGTTGTTTAACTCAAAAAGTTTCAACCAAAAAGCACTAAATAATAAATAAAGTGGCCAGAATGGCGCTCGTGTAGAGAGTGCATTCACTATTGAGACAACATGTTTGTCCTTCCTCTACTTAATGAACAGTTCCTTTCGAAGGTTTCCGAAGCGAAACTATTACGAGATATTCCAGAGGTGTACCAAATGATTTAGTAAAAACGATACACAAGACGTATCATGATTTTGCTACTAAAAAGTACTTACCCCACACCCTAGGGCATTTTTGCAAGGTAACAGTAAACAAAATTGCATAAACCACACTAGATACCTACTTTTTAACCTAACAAACGTAACCTTCCAACCGCTGCATGTCATGACATTGCTACACACGATGACAATCGTGCCCTCTCGTGTTTTCCCCCTCACTACCTACCATTGTGCTGTCTCAATACTGAATTCACTCTACTAGAGTGTGTGGCAGTGGGATTGTGAGGATACACATAAGGGAATGAGCCTCACTTGGCCAAGATGGGCCAGTTCCGCACTGAGTGTGTGGTATGAATTTCGTTGTATATCTCTTTAAAAACGGCATTCTGGTACAGTAACGCCATCTTCATTTAATACATTTTTAGGGACACTCTTTGTAACAGAGATAGTTTTCTTTCCTTACCTCTACCCTCCCCAATGTAATAATAGGTTTGTTCGCGTTCCAAACTTTGGAAATTGTTCTAGGATTGCGCACAACCAAATGCGCAATAAATTGAATCCGAGAAAGGTCTAGGACAGTCCAGAAAACAGATAAACGAAAACGCTATTTATGATTACGATTAGGTTATGTCGAGGAATTCAACAAACAATTAACTGCGAGTATAGTTTATTATAAAGTTACAACAGATTTGGGCAACCTAAAATACCATTGGAGATATTATATAGCAAACATTCAACAAAATAAATGGACATGCCTGAAATGATCTTTGAATAGGCTTTTTCATTTAGATGACAAATGACTAACTTTGTTTACCTGTCAGACCCAACGGCATTGACGGCGTTTTTTTTTTCAAAATAAAAATTTTCCGAGTTTTCATATGGATAGTTGACTTGAATTTACATGGAGAAGAAAACTCACCATTAGAAAATATTCGTGTACATTATTTTATCTACGAATGAAAGGTTTTTGGCGGTTTAAAATAGGTAATACGTACTTAACCTACAAAGAAAGTTACGAACGCCAATGTATGCAGGTGCATTTGTCATGAAGTTGACATATTAGAGAGTTATTGGAAGTACATATATAATGCTAAGCAGTATTTGTGCATTACCTTATTTAAATTAGGATTTACCTTGAATCGTTGCTGTATTTTTAGTTATTGGAACCGACTTGAGATAAATAAATAGACGTTTGACAGTCTTTTATTTCTAACCTAAGATTGTTTTGTTGATAGGTGTTTGATTTGCATATCATTATTTATATATTAACAGTTAAACAATTTGAATAATGGAAGAAATGTTAGAAGTTGGTTTGTGGGGAGATGCTGATGACGACGAAATTGAAATGATAATTATGGACAATATATTAATTGACAGAGACCATGTGCAACAAGGACAAAATCCTTTTAATTCAGATGATTATACTGATGAGGAGATTGTAATTAATTTCCGGTTCGAAAGAGCAGATTTGCCTGTATTATTCGAAGTGTTAAGAATTCCGGAAGATGTAATTACTGAAACTGGTAACAAAGTAAATGGTAACTTTTTTCAAAATCTAACAAAAAATCTAAATAATGGTATACAATTACGTTATTTTTTTTTTAGGTTTTCACAGCACTTTGCATACTGTTAAAACGACTGGTGTATCCAAATCGGCTGTCAGAATTAGTTCCAATGTTTAATCTATCGCCCGTCTGTCACAAATTATAAGAACAACAGTAGATCTTATATATGAAGAAACAAATGATTTAATTAATAATTTAAATAGACTTCAGTGGCTGAACCAGGAAAAATTAGATTATTATGTGGGTAGGAAAAATTTGTTGAAATAAAATTCAATTTTAAATTAATCTAGTACATACTACTGCATATTATTGCCCTTTTAGGCTGTTACTGCAAAGGTGGTGCAGTTAACAATTGTTGGGGATTCATCGATGGAACAACTTCAAAATATGTAGACCCACAATAAATCAAGAAGAGTACTATTCGGGCCACAAAAGATACCACTGCATCAAATATCAATCTGTCTTTGCCCAGATGGTATAATTACTAGTCTAAAGGCGGATTTCCAGAACGAAGACATGATGCTGGTATTTTCAGAGAGTCACTACTTTATCAAGAACTTCAACAAAAGCTGTTTTGGACCACATGTAAAATATGTATTGTATGGACACCAAGCATATGGCCTGATGGATTTGCTGTTGACTCCTTTTCCTGGAGGACCTAATATACTACCCCACCAACAACAGTTCAACAACTCTAACAGTACATGAATATTTTAATTAATAAATGAAATTTGCATTAGGTAGGCTAGGCTGTAAGTGTTGAAATAAAATATGTACAATATGAGAAATAGTTTTATTCATTCGAAAGTAAGTTAAATTAACACTTAAAAATTAAAACAAATAAAGGTAACTTATGGTCTAATATCAAAATGTTTCATCACGTAACTTCCCAAAACTGTCTTAACATTGTATCCGTCAGTACTAGAAAGTGAATGGTGGCCATGGAAATTTGGTGAGACATGTAATTAAAACAACATTTTATTACCTATCAACTTTGGAGCTGAATCGTATTTATAAAGTAATATTAAAATGTAAAAAGCACTTCCCTATTGGTAACATGTTCATTCTTTTTGTTGAAGCAAAGAATCCAGTAACATTTGTTGCGACTGCAATAATTGATCTGTCAACTGTTTCTCAGTTAACTGTAAGTGTAAGTTGCTTCTCAAATTCAATTTTGTGAATCCTTTCTTCTTTTTCTAATTCTAATCTAGATTCGTCAAGTTTTACCCTTCTTTCTTCAAGGGCTAATTTATGTTCTTCCAGACGGATTTTTCGTTCATGTAGCTCTAACTCTCTGTTTTTTATCCTATACTCCCTTTCACTTTTCTCGTTTAAGTATGATAGAGCATTTTTTCGCAAAGGAGCTCTAGCATGAGCTCGTTTTCTTGAAGGACCTAAAACCATACTAAAATTGTACAAATGATGGGATTTTGACCTACAATTTCCCAAAGAAACACTAATTCATCATTGTACGTGAATCTAACCCTTTTAAACTTTTTATTTTTGCGACTGAAAACTTCAACAGTTGCCATTTTTTATTTTTCTCTATTTTAATAATCACTCACAGAGACCATAAATGAAAATACAAAACTAAAAAAATTCAACAGTTGGTTTGGTTATGTTATATTCTTGAACTTATCTTCTTTTTTCCTCGTATCAGGTTAGGTTGTCAAAATAAGGATCACATAACTGACCTTAAATTTATATGGTAATTTGACGTAATTAAGGGTAGGCAGTATTTTATTATGGTTTGCCTTATTATAAAATGTATGTGCGCATGCGTAGCTGTCAACATAAAGGCGACTTTATTAGCGCTTGCCCTTATTTCATAGTCCAATAACTCTCTAATAAGGTGTTTTCTGGCGTAAAAACGTATTCAATCTTGCATTTGAATACGATTCTACGTGACGTCATTATTATCACGAACCGCAAGAATGCATAATTTCGAATTAGGCAATCCATCGACCTGTCAAAACGAAAGCAATATGGCGGGCTGTTGGCACACATTATAATTCGTCATAAGCGACCATAGTGGTAAAAGTGTTTATTTTGTGATTTTCTGTGCGAATTTGAGTAGTTTTTTCAATTGTGGATTATAATTCATGCTTCAACTGAAGAAAAATGCCCCTTATTTGCATTGTAGTTAACTGTGGGTCCCGCCCGACAGGGATAGAGTCAGGTTTCACTCGGTTCTACAGTTTCAAATCATAAGTTTTGACCAGTTAAAATGACTTATCGCGGAGGAGAAAAGCTCTATGGTTTAGCTGCAATCAACCTAGAAGATCTTACGGATTCGAAAATCAAGTATCAGAGAGGCTGCAGCAGACATACCCTGTGTGCACATTCGTGATAACATCCGTCATGGATACCTACCTATAACTTCAGACTTTTGTGATTTGATTTGTTCCTTAGAAGATCTTACGGATTCGAAAATCAAAGTATCAGAGAGGCTGCAGCAGACATACCCTGTGTGCACATTCGTGATAACATCCGTCATGGATACCTACCTATAACTTCAGACTTTGATTTGTTCCCCACGATTACTTGTATGATTTTGCCTACTTGTATATCTCTGAACTATTGTACATTAGGAGGTCCCATTTCAAATAAAGTTCATATATATATAAATTGATATTTTTTTCCACTTCAAAAGTAAGAAAACTCTAATGAATGTTCATATATGTACCTACCTCTTCAAAAACATTCTTATAGGTATTGTTATTGAATTACTGGAATACAAATTTTCTTTAGGATTCTGGTGACTCAATAAATAAAAATATTTAGAAATTTGTTCTTTCAATCTCAACCTTCTCTTTTAGATATTTCAGGCAATTACCCAAAGCCTCGATCAAGTCTTGTGAAGGGTGTTGTATTTGATTACTCCGTTTGGACGTCCATCGTCTTAATGTATTTGAAAAGGTTTTCATGATGTTTTGAATGAGAATACTGTATTCAGGCGATTGCAGATACAAACATTAAACATCGGGAGAACCTTTTCAAAACATTAAGAGCGATGGACGTCCAGAAACGAGAGTAATCAAGTTTCCACATCGTCTCAACCTTCAAAGGTATTGTTATTTATTAACAGTAAAAATTGGATATATCTGATATTTATCGAAATTGTACTATATACAAATATCAATATTGTGTATCATTTTTATAATGGGTATTAAATTAAGAGTAATCAACTGAATCAGTAAAACAACAAATAAACAAACATTTATTTATATATATTCATTTGAAACATTTTATTTTTTTAAAAAAACTGAACAAGAGGCAAAGTCGTCCAATAAATTTTTTGACTGGATGGCATTGGCCACACAGCTTCAAATCTGACCTTGCCTCTAATATAGCACCCAAAATGACCACCTACTTCACTGTTTCCGGCCATACAAAGTACAGTGAACAGTACAAATCTTTCATTCTATTCAATTATGTACCAAACATCTGAAGGTCTTTAATTTGCCTTTTGTGAATACTTGACCTGAAAAAAAGTTATGTCTATTAGAAAGAACTATTATGAAAGTTGGAAGTAATATTCTTAAATATCAAATCCCTATCTCTTGTAATAAACAAATGTGGCAATAAACATAATTTGATCAGATCAGAAATTATAAATTGCTTCTTATGTATTATTATTCCTAATTTATAATAATTCACTTCGATGACCAAGATTTGCAACTGTACATGTACCCATTAGAAAAACATCTAGACTAACTAAAATATAAAATGATTCTGAATTTTTTTTTCTCACCCCTTTACAAGAAGCCAGATTCAAATAGTATGGATTCTAAACTTGTATGGGCTTCATCTGCCATTTGGGAAAACTTAAAAACAAATCGAAAATAATATCCATGGTCGTAACAGGAGGAGCACCAACAATTGAACAATTCAGTTCAGAAATATTCAGTGTAAAAGGATCTAAATCACTGATCAATCCTCAATTTCATTTTATACTGTAAAAATACATTGATAAAAATGTAAACAGAAGATGGGGATGTATTTTTCAACATACTGTTCACCAAACCTCTGCTTTTCAACAATAGTGTCTTCAGGTAATCCTTCCATCTGAAAAATTATAATTAACAACACAAAGCTCGAAAATAACCAAAAATACACTTTTACAAGCCAAAGGTACACACTGACAATGATGTTCTTATGGCGATTATCAGTTTTTGCCAACAACCGGCCATATTAGTCGTGGTATGGATTGCCCAATACGATTCAATAATCGAACCTAACCAAGAAATTTTCTGTGAGAAAGTCGTAGACAATATTTTGATAAACTGACCTTGTAATTCATTGTAGGTTTCCAACTCAGTTGTTAATATATAATTTCCTAGTTCATTCTCTTTCATTTTAAATTTTAAACTCTCACAATTATTAGTGGAATGTCCCACTACCAAGATTTATTTGGGCTATTATTATGAATTGAAGACTCGAGTGGATGAAGGCGATGTTATGTTACAATTAAGATGTCTAGAAACCCTGGTGCTTACACTTATACCTGTAAAAGTTTGGGATCAACTTGGCGACACTTGGCCTACTTGATAATAGAGATCACTAACGTTTCAGATGGCGCTAATTTCATTTCAGTAACTGAAACAAAAATACCACAGGGTGTGTTTATTTCCCGCATTCGTTTTGAGGCGAACTGTTCGCCGGGTTTGATTTTAGCTTTACTATTGGTTGAAAAAGAGACATCTGTCAAACCACCAATACAAAGCAAGTTAAAGCCCGAACCCTGAACATTGCCAAAAAA